>JBBPBX010076530.1:0-17089 GCA_038048925.1 Garcialebias charrua | reverse complement strand
AATAAAAAATTTAATCCCCCTAATTTATTATATAAATGATTTGGGAAAATATTCCACATAGAATTTGGATATAGAAATCGTTTAATCCAGTTAATTTTTATACTCTGATTAAAGGTAGAAAATGTTAAAACATTTAGACCTCCTTCAGCTAATGAATTTGAAAGAACAGATTTTTTAACCTTATGTGCCTTATTTTTCCATATAAAGTTGAACAAAATCTTATCAAGGTCAGAGCATAGAGCTTTACTGACGTCTAGTGAAGAAAAGACATATGACGCTCTAGACATTCCTTCAGCTTTCAACACTCTACCATAAACTGATAAATCCCTGCCTAACCAACTATTAAATTTCTTTTTAATGGCTTCATGAACAGATGTAACATTATTGTCCATGTTAGAGTGTTCTTTAGAAATATTAATTCCAAGATATTTAACAGTATCTCTTATAGGGATATTGCAAATTTCAGTATTATCAGTTGTAAATAGGGGCAAAATTTCACATTTTTTTTAGATTCAGTTTTAATCCTGAAATGTTAGAAAATTTAGATATAACTGATAAAGCTACAGGAACTTCACCAGAATTTTTTAAAAATAATGTTGTATCGTCAGCAAGTTGTGAAATTTTAAGTTCTTGATCAAATATTTTAATTCCTTCAAGAGAGCTTTGTCTGATTAAATAATTTAAAATTTGACCTACAAGCAGAAATATGTAAGGTGAAGCCGGGCAGCCTTGACGAACCCCTCTACCAATATTAAACCGACCAGATGTACCATATAACAGTTTTACAGAACTATTATTATCTCTATAAAGTGTTTTAAAGGCTTTAATAAAAGAGTTACCAAAGTTGAAAAAAGACAGTGTATCAAAAATAAAATCATGACTAACTGAATCAAAAGCCTTTTGATAATCTAAAAAGAGAATGATTGGTTTACCAGGTAAGAGATCTCTATAATCAACCAAATCTAGTACTAATCTAATATTATCAGAGATGTTGCGTCCAGGCATAAAACCACTTTGAGATTCATGAATTAAATCATTTAAACCATTTTTTAATCTCTTAGCTAAAATAGAAGCCAAAATTTTGTAGTCATTGTTTAATAATGTGATGCCACGCCAATTATCTATAATTAAATTATCCTTATGTGGTTTGGGAATTAATGTAATAAGACCTTGTTTCATTGAGGTGGGTAATTCTTCATTATTAATGGATTCAATATAAACTGCAAGAAGGAATTCTGATAATTCTGATGAAAATTTATGGTAAAATTCTGAGGTTAATCCATCATTTCCTGGTGATTTGTTGAGTTTTAAGTTTTTAATGCCCCATTTTATTTCCTCAATAGAGAATATTTCATCACAATCTTCTCTTAGAGCGTCATTAGCTTTGTTCACATCTTTTAATGAATTTAATATCTCTGAGCTATCTGTACAGTTGTCCTTTTTATAAAGATCCCTATAAAAATTTGACACATAATTTGAAATTAATGAGTAATTTTCTGTTATGGAGCCATTAATGTTTAGTTTAGATAGAGATTTCATTTCCATGTTTCTTTTTTCCATGTTAAAAAAATATTTGCTATTTTTTTCACCTTCCTCAATCCATTTTAATCTAGATCGAATAAAAGCGCCACGGGCCTTTTCTTTATATATTTCATCTAACTCTTCTTGATATTTATGTAGCTGAACTAGCAAAACTTCATCATCTGACATAGTGGAAGTAAGATCTGAAATAGATTTAATTAATTGCTCTAATTTTTCTTTTTTTAAATAGTTAAGTGTTTTGCTAAATTGAATTACAACTTTTCTAATGTCATATTTAAGCAATTCCCAATATTTCCCAAACTGGTTGTTAGTTAGAGCTAATGTCCAGTACTTTTTGATTAGGTTTAGGATTAATGAAGTAAGTTCTATATTATTTAATAAAGAGTTGTTTAGTTTCCAATGGTTAAAAACTCTTCTACTTTCTTCGTTGGAAAACTGAAGTTTTAAATAAATAGTTTTATGATCAGTTAGAACAGCAGGGCAAATTTTAACTTCTGATACTTGTCTCTCCATTTCCTCAGAGATTAACCAAAAGTCAATTCTTGACTGAAGTGAAAAAGTTTTGTTATTCCATGAGTATTGTCTGTCAAAGGGATGACGATGTCTCCATATATCCAATAAATTCCAGCGAATAGCGAAGTCCGTGAGATGGTTCTGTCCATTCTTTATTCTTGAGGGATGTCTGTCCAGTTGATTGGACCACACCATATTGAAATCTCCGCCTAAAATAATCTTTGCTGATGGAAATTTAGTACAAAGTAAAGTCATATTGTCCTCTAGCTCCTTCAAAAAACACATATTTAAAGAATCAGAATTATAACCATAAATATTGCCCAGTAAAAAAGTGTAAGAGTTAAATTCAACCACTAATAAAATCCAGTGGCCTTTTTTGTCAGATGTGACATCTAAGATTTTACCTTTAAAGTTATGTTTTAATATTGCTACACCTGCTGACTTGTTTGATCCATGTGATAGCCATATATCTTTGCCCCATTGATTTGACCAAAATGATTTATCTTCTAAACATGAATGACATTCTTGAAAAAAAATAAAATCAGCTTTTGACTCTTTAGAGAAAATAAAAAAAGCTTTTCTTTTTATATCATTACGCAGACCCCTTGTGTTAACAGATAGAAAAGATAACTCCAGAATACTTTTTCTTTATGAACCTTGAAGAAAAGTGATTTTATAAAACGTCAACCATTTGAAATGACTCCTAGAACAAAATTTGAAGCCATCAACAAAATCCTTTTAAGGGTAAAGGATACTGTTGAATGAGAAATGTCATTGACCAGCTGCACATCGAATTTCCTTTCCATCCACATAAGCTTTACGTCCCACGAAGTAGGCCCTCTTTCCATTTTTGCGAGCCTGTTCGATAACGGGCCACAAAGCAGCTCTTGCATCTTTGTCCTCCTTAGTTAAATCTTCAGTAAAACGAAGCTTGTTCTCTCGCAGGTAGCTGTTATCTTTAGCACTCCTCCAGATGATGTCCCTCACAGAACGGTAAGCAAACAGGATCATGACCACTCTTGTTTTTCCATCAATCCGCTTCCCCAGCCGATGGACTATATCGATGCCTTCATTAGATTTAGATCCTAGATCAGGAGCGATTTTGTGACAGATAGCCTCAACCTTCTCCTTCACATTTTCTTTTTCTTTTTCAGACAATCCATACAGACGTAGGCACCATCTCCGCTTGTAACGCTCTGCATCTGCAACACGTTCCTCCATTTTTTCCATTTGTGCTTCTAGCATCTCATTTTTGTATTTCAGCATGCAGTTATCTTTCTTTAGCTCTTCAATTTCACCATACATGTATTCAATACAGTAGATGTTTTAATATCTTTAATTTCAGCCTTTACCTCCTCTGCCCGGTCATTAACTGCTTTCAGTATGGAGTGCAGGGAAGGTTCAGCCTCATTTCCGCAGGATTTTTTCGGAGCTGGGCTGTTGCATGCAGAGTCCGGGAGTGGCGCGAAATCAGGATCCGAGTCCATTATTGAGACATATTTTCCATTGTAGTTGTGGTCATTTATCTTCTTCACTGGCGTGACTGTTGTCCTGTTTTATCGTTTGTTTTCATCCTTTTTTCCGTGTTCACTCATCTTCATCATCTGTCGATTGCTTCAGTTAGCTTACTTGGTATCGGAATTCAGCTAACTTGCTAGCAAAATCTTTCTTTTTATATATATGAGGGTACTGTATATGACTTTTACCTCACTTTTGAAGGGCTTCTGGTATGATAAAATATTATATATGCATTACCGTCCACAATTGGCCTCTCAAAACTCGTTCAGGAAGGATTGGAGTCCACTTTAAACAGAGACGTTTTAAAAAGCGTCTGAGCAAGCCGCCATCTTGCGCGCCCTCCGGACGTATCCATTTTACTGTGGTAAGACTACCCGGCTACATTACATTAACAGGTCTTCATTTCCGGTTCCGCTTTAAGGTCCCGTTCAATAACAACAAATTAAAAGCTTGTCTTTGGTTTAAGCAAAAACCAAAACCGTATCCTTTTTTTATTTTTGCAATTGCTGTTTTTCTAATTTTGTTTTAAAAACAGAAAAACAAAAAAAAACCGTTTAAAAACCGTTTTTGTAATTTCGTTTTAAAACGAAAAAACAAAAAAACATCCGTTTTTCGATTTTGTTTTGAAAACAAAAATCCAATGACCAAAAGACACACGGACCTTAGTCGCTATAAGACTGAGCTGAATACAGCAACTCAGACTGAGGAAGTCTTTCGGATGAAAGACGAAACGTTTCTACATTTTTTTTGCTTTGTTTTGCTTTATTTTTTGAATGTCCAGAGGACCAGACTTAGCTTTTTTAGACTTTTCTACCTGGATTATTGAGCATGCATCAGAGTATATCTTAAATAGCCAGCTATCTGGAATTGAAGTGCCCTGAATCCGATTTAATGTTAAAAGGGCTTGCCATAAAAGGACAAGCTGAGTTGGAAGCCGTTTGACGTGTTATGGCAGGCAGTGTTAACATTTAATAGCTTGTCTGGATATCTATTTCAGATATCTCACATACATTTCTTCCTAGTCAAAATTAACATTCTAGACATCTAAAACAACATTCTTCCTATCTAAAATCTAAAATGTTCATTTTAGATAGGAAGATTTTAATTCTTACTAGTACAAATGATGTCACTTTCCCCATTCATGTGTATTGGACTTTTACTTCCAGATATCTAAAATAACATTCTTCCTATCTATAATAAACATTCTGGATGGCTACAAATGAATTATGACGAGGATGAACTCTAAATTCAGATCTCCATAATCCAGTTAATACTAGTCATAATGACCATTTCAGATATCATAAATGAAGAAGTCATTCTAGATATCCAGTTATCAATTCTTGACATCCAAAATGCATTTCTACTAGTATAAATCTAGTTAAAGATATCAACTACTGATTATTTGACTAGTTAATGTGGAATTTCAGATATCTGAAATGTTAATAATGCCTATACAAATTACACTTATAGATACTTACAAATATATTTTGACTATCGTTCAGCAGAATAATAGGGCTCCGTTTTAACATATAATAGGCAAGCTGACTAGCCACATTTCTATTATAGATAGCACTAATACATTCTACCTAGTCACAATTAAAATATTCCTAGTCAGAATTGTAATACAGCTATCACCAATTACATTTATGCCAGTATGAATTAACATTTCAGTGATCTGTAATCAAATTAGTACTAGTAAAAACTAAGTTTCAGATATCTAAAAATCATTACATATTTTAAGTGGCCGATTTAACATATATTAGCTTAACTGGATATGTATTTCAGACATCTTAAATTGAATTCTTCCTATCTGAAATGTTCATTTCAGATAGGAAGAATCGCATTCTTACTAGTACAAATAATTTCAGTGGGCTTTTACTTCCAGATATCTAAAACAACATTTCTCCTCTCTAAAATAATAATTTCAGATAGGAAGAATGGAGTTCTTACTAGTACAAATGACGTCATTGGGATGTTACTTCCAGATATCTAAAACAACATTTCTCCTATCTAAAATTAACATTTCAGATAGGAAGAATGTAATTCTTACTAGTACAAATGACATCACTTTTCACATTCATGTGTATTGGGCTTTTACTTCCAGATATCTAAAACAACATTTCTCCTCTCTAAAATGATCATCACAGATAGGAAGAATGTATTTCTTACTAGTAAAAATGACGTCATTGGGATGTTACTTCCAGATATCTAAAATAACATTTATCCTATCTAAAATTAACATTCTGGATGTCTAAAAATTAACTTCAGATCTCTATAATCCAATTGTTACTGGTTATACTATTTATTTCAGATGTCAAAAATGAAGAAAACATTTCAGAGATCAACAATATAATTTTTAACATCTAAAATATATTTTTACTAGTAAAAATGTCTTTACAGATATCTACATCTGCATTTTTACTAGGAATAATATAGCTGTGGATATCCATAATGGTCATTCTTCCCATCTATAAATCCGTTTCTATGAATATTAAATTAGATACGTTTGGACACGTAAAGGGCGAGATACACTCGAGCGTCCTCACGATACGCCAATACGCAGCGTACGTATGCCCCGTACGCAGCGTAGCCCCGCGTAGCCCCTCAGGGCAAGTACGCGCAAAAGTATTTTTTTACTACGCATACGCGATTCGCATACGCGATGCGCGGTGTCTGACCTAAACTTCCCCGGCTCCGGACTGTTTTGTATGTTACACAAATGAAATAAATTCCTCTTTTTTATCGCTGATCGGGCCTTTTCTTTTGTTTTTTTGCCTAAAGTCAAGTAACCGCTTCTTCCTCCGTTCACTCGATGAATGAAATGAATGAATTCAGGTCCTACCTGGGTGCGCGATGTTTTATATATTCCCTGGTGGGCTGTGGTGGGCTGTGGGCTGCAGGAAAAGCACTCCCTGTTATTATTTTTATTTCTGAGAGAACTTTTTATAACATATATAGTAGAAAGACCGTATCAGAACACCGCAGAAGTCTGAGCGAGCTGCTCACGATAGGTTTCACTTTGAGCTGACTGAAATCTGTCAATCATTTCAGTAGGCGTGTCAAAGTGACCAATCAGCGAGCTCAGTTGAGTCCTCTCCGTGGAGCGAAAAACTAGCGGAAGTGACGATCGGAAGTGACGGTACGGAGGAAATGACGTAGAATTTGGAGCGAAAACACGAGAATCTACGCGAGAACATCAGCCGAGCTGTAGC
Source organism: Garcialebias charrua (assembly GCA_038048925.1). Classification (NCBI taxonomy): domain Eukaryota; kingdom Metazoa; phylum Chordata; class Actinopteri; order Cyprinodontiformes; family Rivulidae; genus Garcialebias; species Garcialebias charrua. Next base: position 10,304 of record JBBPBX010076530.1, on the reverse strand, counting down.
AGAGGCTCCGTATACGCGCGTATACGGGCGTATACGCGCGTATACGGAGTCTGCTTCACTGTATCTCGGCCTTAAGAGTCATTTGTCACATGACGTCATTTGTACTAGTAAGAACTCCATTCCTCCTCTCTAAAATGTTCATTATAGATAGGAAGAATGTTATTTTAGATATCTGAAAGTAAAAGCCCAATACACATGAATGGGGAAAGTGACATCATTTGTACTAGTAAGAATTAAAATCTTCCTATCTAAAATGAACATTTTAGATAGGAAGAATGATGTTTTAGATACTGTATCTGGAATGTTCATTTTGACTAGGAAGAAATGTATGTGAGATATCTGAAATAGATATCCAGACAAGCTATTAAATGTTAAAACGGCGACTTATAATTTGTAAAGATTGATAGATATCTGAAACTTAATTCTTAAAACTGTAGTTCAATTTGATTTTATGACATCCTGAACGTAAGTTTCTGCTAGCAAAATTGTAATTGTAGATATATACAATTACAGTTCTGACTAGTAGGAATTTAATTTTGACCAGGAAGAATGTTGTTAGTGATCTACAAATGGAATTGCTGGGTTGCAATCACGTGACCCGGAAGTGGCGCGAAATTCAGATGCGGGGCAGGAAGTGATTTTCCCCAGTTCAAAACACAGCAGAATGGATTACAGCAAGTATGCCAAAGCCCTAAATAAACTGGCGAGGACGAGTTTTGGGTTAACCATTTAGGATCAAAAGAAGCTTTAAATGGTTGTCGACTTGTTTCTGCCCGGGTGAGTAGTGAGATGTATTATTTATTTAGTAATTAGCCTATGCTAACTACGCTATCGCTAATGCTAACAACAAGTTTAGTTAGCCCCCTGTTATTTCTATGTGCGTGGATCTACTTAAAAATAATATATTTAGCTTCTGTAAAGCCAAATTCGTGCTGGAGTTGTATGTGTTAACGTTGAGTCATATGCATTTCTACACTGTAGGTCAGAGATCTACAGTAACTCCATTAAAAAGGTAAGTTAATGTACTGAAAATATTATGATTTTTTTTGTTTTGATAATACAGTATCATCAAGGTGATCGTATCTTCTTTGTAACTTCAGATACTAGCTGGTTAAACTCAAGGTGGCCATACATGGGAGCCTCACCAGATGGAGTCGTTTCATGTGACTGTCATGGAGCCAGGGTGTGTGAAATCAAGGTAAAATTTATTTCTCAAAAGGTTTGGACTACTGCACTGCAGACTTAGCTTTTTTAGATTTTTCTACCTGGATTATTGAGCATGCATTAGGGTACTGCACTGCAGACTTTGCGCACCTCACAGTATGAATGTTACAACTATAATTTTTTACTCAAATCTTTGTTGTTTGCATATTTCACAGCATGTAGCCGTAGTTTTGGGGATGGTCTTGCAGTTTGTGGGATGTTGCCTTGTTTCCAGTTAAAAAATGTGTGACCTTTCCATCACCTTTTAAAACTTAGTCCAGATTAATACATTCTTACCTGTGGAACACACCTGGTTGACAGAGACATAAATATAGTCTCATTTTCTAACATTGGTGTTGGATAGTGAAATGAGTGAAACACAATCTTTAAAAAAGTATCATATTGAAATGTTTTGGAGACTACCGTATTTATTTTTTATGTCTAAGTTTCATTGTCTTGTCCTTCAGTGCCCACAGAGCAAACAGCATGAAGTCGGTCTGAGGATGTGTGCTGGACAGCCTGGTTTTTGTCTCGTCGTCTCGTCAAGGTTGGAGATTCTGTACAACTGGATAGGAACCATCCTTATTACCATCAGCTCCAGGATCAGATTCACATTGTGGATGTACAATATTGTGATTTTGTAGTATGGAGTGAAAATGATATTTATGTGGAAAGAATTCTGCCAGATGACCAGCTGTGGGAAACAGCAGTTCCCAAAATTCAGCACTATTTTACACATTGCATCCTACCTGAAATCCTGGGACAGAAATCCACACGTGACTAACCAATCTAAGAATCAAGAATGTTATTTGGAGTAGTTGATGAAAGGAGTTTGAAAAGTTTATACAAATTTAAACAGTTGCTCTTTTTTTCCCCAAAAACATTTGTCACTACCATAACATGTTTCAGCTACACCTGTAGCAAGCACTCTGCAGAAGGGTCATGTGATGTTGTTACATGTCATGACAGCTGTTTTTTATTTACAATAATCTTAATTGAAAAGTTAAGTATGTTAAATCAAATGATATATTTAAATCAATATGAGATTAGCTTGTGAATTTCAAAGGTGTTCTAATATGTTAAATAACAGCACATACAAATGTCATATGTCACAAATGTTGCAAAATGAGTCTACTTCAGAAAAATGTTTTTATTTCAATAGCAAAACTCATGTCATTTTAACTGACCAATATTCACAAAGATTGGTTATGGAGTTCATTGAATAAATTAAAAATATTCAACCTTATTGGGTAAATTTTTTTTTGTCTTCATGAACAATTAACATGTACAAATATGGTCTGTAACAGTATTAGTGATTTAATTTACTTTTGATTTACTTTAAATGATAAATACATGTATAATCATTTAAACTTAAAATATTTATATAAATATAGTTGATTGAATTACTTGTCGCTCAGGCCACTATTAAGAATTGTAATCTTTCATGGAGAACATGAATCGTTCTAAAACAAATTCGAGACACAGTGGCTTTTGACACATTAAATCTATAGGCAAGGTCTTGAAGCTGCAGATGTAATCTGAGATGCATAAGTATCATAATAAATTGCTCAAATTTGGAGAGTGCTGACAGTGATGACATGCTGATGTATAAGGTTCACAGAGCTGAAAAATTTGCATCAAAACTAAAAAGTTGGGCAGTCCCGTATAAAACTTTGTTTTATCGTTGTTCTGGAAGGTTTCAGGAGTAAATTTAGTCACTGAGACTTTTTCCTTAAGGTCGCAGATCTCAGTTGTGTAGCCTTTCACTGCATCCTCCAGCTTTGTGAGGTCAACCATGCTTAGATCCGTCTGGCATTCTGCATCTGCAAATATTTAATTATTAAAAATTACGTTCAGAAATTCTATAAATAAATAAATAGTATTTTTATTTATTATTATTTTACCTTTGAATCGTTCGTTTTCAGGGGCTGGTAAGCTTTCTTCACAGAGCTCATCTTCCAGACTGTTGGCCTCCTCAGTGCAGAGAAGCTTCCGGGCCTTAGCTCTTTCCCTGCGCCGGAGGGATGCTTCTGTTTGTGGCCACTCGTTACTTCTTTGGTACCCCAGGTTAACAGTGGGGGCCCAGTCTTGGGAATGTACATCACCTGCTGCACTCGGACAACCTAAATATAAGACACCACTTTAAAGTAAAACACGTAAATGCCTTTCCTAGCACTAAGCTAACCGCTAACAACATTAGCATTCTAATCGGATTTTTTCTGGGAACAACCAAGTGTTGAACCACTACACAAGCTAGGGCATAACATATCTTACCTGTCTTTCTAGTTACTGTCCAATAAAATATCTGAAAATATGATTTAAACGATACGACCCTTACCTGTAACAAAGTGGTCGCTGCAGACTCTCGTCAGTTTCTGCACCTCCTGTTTTTAGCCGTAGGTTGTAATCCACGTTTGTCGTCTTTTTTCTGTAAGTTTTTTTAAATTAATCCCCTTGTAGCATACTACTTTCGGAACACGAAAATAACTTTTATCTATCTCTCGATTAGAGCGGTTGCAACAACCGTAAACGGCACAGAATTTAGGCATGTTGATGCTGAATCAGCAACAGAAGGAAACGGCTGCGTTTACTTCTTGCCCCGCATCTGCATTCTGTGACGTCACTGCTACGTCATCTGAAACCCAGCAATAACAGAGAGGAGTGGGTTTTGATTAAATGTTAACACTGCCTGCCATAGTGTGTTGTGCGCGAAAGTAAAAAATGTTAGATAAACAGTTGTTTTTTTTAAAAGGCAGCGACATAACCCGTACAGCCAAGTACTATGCCGTGGAGACGAAGCCAGGGTAGGGCCAGCCGCATCGTACCGCGTATGTATTGCAACTACCCATCGCGGTTGGGCAATTTGGAACACACGCAGCCGACGCTGCCTCGAAGTGAAATTGATTTTCAGCTGGTTTTATGGGCTTTCATGCCAATGCCCAAATCGATTACGGTTTTCGCTCACAGTTGCAATCTGGCTCCATATTAAATAACGCCTGAATTAGTAGAAAGCTTGAATCCTTTTGCACGTCTTATTTTCTTATATTTTTGTATTTTCAGCCGTTTTTAGCTCTTGAAGAAGAAATGCATGATGGGAAATCTAACGCTGCTTGACGTCATCATACGCTCTTCTGCTTTCAGCTCACTTGGTGCATTGTGTGAGCATAAACTCTGTGAGTGTTTTACGTCCAGAATGGACATTTGTACTCATTCTGCACCGCAGATAAATTCATATATACGTAGATGTGATGGAAAGTACTATATGCTGCAGATAGTAATGCTCTGTGATCTACTGTAGGATCATGGGTATCTAGCCTTCACGGTTACGTCGGCGTACGTCATGTTGCCTAGCAACCGTGACAGCGCTCAGCCTAGGAAGAAAGGAGCTTGAAATGCTGTTGTTTTTACTGCTTTTTTTAAATTCTAGAGGAAATGCAGAACTTTATCGCTGCTGGTGGCATGTTTTATATCTTCTGCTGACAGATATATCCAACTTACTTTTTTGGGGGGGCTATAAACGGTAGTTTCATGGATAATTTCATTGTCAGTATTAACTTTGTTAACTTGTGCATAATAAATTAAGTATTATCATTATTATGATACTTTAATATCTTTTAAAAAATTAAATATTAATTAAAAGGGTCTTTTCATCTATTTTATTAATAAAATAGATGAAAAGACCTTGTTTTTAATATTTTTACAACCCCTTTATGTACTAATGGATTCTATACAATAAAATATTGGAAAATGTTATGCTGTATTCTAAATTTCAAAATTTTCATATAAGTTATAAATATTTTACTAGTAAAAAGTGTTTTCATTGAGCATCAGTATGTTTACCTTAAGCCTCATTATTATGATAATACTTTAATATCTTATAACAAATTAAATCTTAAACTAAATGTTTTGTTGTTCTCGACATGTCCTGAACCAGACCAGACCCTTGTACTGGAGGATTAATCTGAATATCCCAGTCCTGGACCGTTACTTTAACCAAGAAGATCCTAGACTGGACTTGTGATGATGCAGGGAGTCTCTGGAGGTGTTGCTTCATCTCCTGGACCTGGATTCATGACATGGTTGGGGGCGACAACTGTTTTCTGGCTGGCAGGTGGAGCATCTTGCAGGTGGTCTCAGTCAGGAGTGTTTGGGACGCCTCGTTCTGCTGTCCATCATGGTGTCATCCACCTGCCTAAAAACCCAGAGGACCTGCAGGTGGTGTCCCGTGGGTTCAGCAGGGGCCGCTGACCATGACAATAACAAGGTAATTATTTTACTTGTTGGTAGCAATGCAAATCAGAAACACTGTGTCATGGGAAAGTTTTCTCTGTAAATCCTCCCATCTTTTAACAATAATTTGTAAACATCTAAGAACTGAGACAAGTTTTAGTTTTTGAGAGGAGTGCTGTCATTTTCCTGTCTGATGTATTCCTGCTGTTTAACAATCCTGGTTCTTCTTGGCTGGATGGAAGCAGATGTTGCTCCGACTCTAAAACTCCAGATGTGTAAGCTGTCCATGCCATAGGCTCTAATGCAACCCCATACCATCAGAGAGGCAGGTTTCCAAACTCTGCACAGGAAATAGGCTAAAACAGGGGTGTTCAATCCTGTTCCTCTGCATGTTTCTCTGCTCCAACATACAGTAGATCAACAGGCTTCTGTTCAGAAAACCAAGAAGAGTGAATGTGACACCCCTGGGCTAGATGGTTCCTCTCCTCTTTAATACAAAAAGAATAAAACATGTGGTTTCCTGGGAAAAAAATAATAAATAATTTTATTTATTTATTGGTCGTAATATAGTATTGGCCCAGAGAAGAAGCTGGTATTTCAGGATGGTGTTCAAATCTAGCTTCAGCATTTCTCCAGAATCTCAAAATTATTTGACATTATGAACCACAGATGTTGGTATATTTAGTCTTTACAATTTTCCACTGAGGAATTTTTATTTTATTTATTGTTATAGTATTTTTATTGTTATTCGCAAGCATGTGGAAACTTGGTCCGTCTGGACCGTCTTCACTGCTCTCCCAGCTGTTTCTTATTCGTACCAACATGTGTTTACTATGTTCCATTGGGAATTAAATTATGGAGTGAAATAAAAAGGGTTGATGAGAAGTTTAAATCTTTGCAGTTTTTTCTGTGCACTGAACGAAAATATAAAAGTGAACACTTTTCTTTGTGCTCCCCTTTTTCATGAGGTGAACTCAAAGATCTGAGACTTTTTCTATCAAATTTGTAACAATATTTGAGAAAAATGTATTTTGTGCACAAAGAAAAGTTTTAGATCTTTGGGTTCAGCTCATTAAAAATGGAAGCAAAAACAAAAGTGTTGTTTTTTTTATATTTTTGTTCAGTATGTTTTAAACATCCCAACTTTTTTGTAAAGGGGCTGTAAAAGAGAAGAAAAAATGTCCAGCAGAGTAAATAAATCTGAGAAATAGAAGTTCCTCTTTTGAGAAATGCCATTTTTTTTAAATTGGTTTACAGCAATCCCACACTGAATATGTACAGAGTACGGACAGTATTTGACTAAACTGGAAACATTGGATAAACTTGTTGTTTTGGGTTCTGTATAAAGAATTAGCCAAGCTCCTAAAATGACTATTAAAAGGCTTTAAAGTTTTACTTTAATCACCACTTAATGAAACCCTAATGTTGTGGAACGAGACTAGATCATTTTTATGTCAACCATGCTCATAATAAAAAACAAACCGCTGCCTCATGGGCATGTTCCACATCAAATTAAATGGTTTTAGCAGAAATGTAATGAAAGCTTTAATTACTTTTTTAAAGATAATCAATCACCAGCTGGAACCCAGAATTTAAAATTGTTCAAGCAGACAAGTGCATGTGTTGTGTTGCTTCAAACCCAATGTGGTCATTCAAGCCAACGCAGTTAAATTTAATGTGAAAAACAGCAAGATATCACATCAAACTCATCGTCCGTTGTGTATTATTTACAAATAAAAAGAGCATTTAAACCATTTACAGAACATCTGTCTTTACTCTCAGGAGCCAAAAACAGTCCTGGGTGTTAAACCTATTTTATGAACAGTAAAAAGTCACAAGACGAGCTCTGCAGGACACACACCACGTCTCATCTGTACCGGTACTTTGGACTGTGTGTATTGTTGTAGCATCTCTTGAGTCAACATGAACCTTAAACTCATCCACCATCTTATTTGACTTGTCTCATCTTTCATTTCACATGTTGTCTCTTTGTGTCATCTTCTCTTTATCCTCTGTGGCATTTTCCCAGTCAGTGTCCTTTGTCGTCACTGCAGCGCTGCAGACCAAGAACACTCTCCAAACGCTTCGCCCTAATAGGAGGCAGCTGCTCGTACGTGTCAAAGCCAAGCTGAAGATGCTGCTGTGGCAGACGGAAAAGAAGCAAGTGGTTCCTCAACACCTAGAAATGAGAAACAAAGAGTGAGAAGGATGTGAGAAAAGCAGCAGAGTTCTATTAACCAGCTATTTTCTGCAAGGGGTATTTGTGATTCAATAAATCAGTACAAAAATAGCATAATGAAAAAACTCTAACCCTCGTTTCTGTTTTGGTCTTATTGTAACATTTGCTTACTTTAAGCAAAACTTTACTAATAAACACCCTGATGCATGCTCAATAATCCAGGTAGAAAAATCCAAAAAAGCTAAGTCTGGTCCTCTGGACATTCAAAAAACAAAACAAAACAAAGCAAAAAAAAAAACTGTAGAAACGTTTCGTCTTTCGTCCGAAAGACTTCCTCAGTCTGAGAAGCTGAGTTCAGCTCAGTCTTATAAATAGCACCCTCCCACAGTGGATCAACCAGTTGGCTGATGACAGCCGAAACCAGCTGCTCACATGATCAAGGAGGACCATCAGCCTGACGGGCTGATGGTCCTCCTTGATCATGTGAGCAGCTGGTTTCGGCTGTCATCAGCCAACTGGTTGATCCACTGTGGGAGGGTGCTATTTATAAGACTGAGCTGAACTCAGCTTCTCAGACTGAGGAAGTCTTTCGGACGAAAGACGAAACGTTTCTACAGTTTTTTTTTTTGCTTTGTTTTGTTTTGTTTTTTGAATGTCCAGAGGACCAGACTTAGCTTTTTTGGGTTTACTAATAAACCCATGAAATGTTCAAATTCAATAAAAACTAACCTGAATACAACATGATTAAATGCATTTAAATACTGGCGCCTAATTAATAATTATGTTTCCTAACATCTACTGTACATTAAACCACTTGTGTCCAAAGTGCGGCCCAAGGGCCATTTGCGGCCCTTGGAGTGATTTTGTGTGGCCCACAGCTGTAGTTTAATTTATCTGTTTATCATTTTTTATATAATGTTTAGGTTTAACAGCAAACAGATGGAAAACAATCTTCTCAAAATGAGCAATATTACCGGTAAACAAAATACAAATCTTTGACTATGATCTTTTTATTTTCACTTCATGGTACAAAACACCTAAAACTTTTACTGATTTCTACCAGAGACTTTTGGATAATGATTCATAAAACTTGGCTAAAAATTGCAGTTGATAAAATAATCAAGTGGGAAATTGGACATTTTTAAAATGAATATAACGTGGTATCATCTACATACGAGACGAGTTGATCAACTTTATCAGTGAATCTGTTGTACTGACTGACAGCTGGATGGTTTTTCAGAACCTCCATCAGTCTTTTGGATCGTCCATGGTCCAAAAGGCTGATCGAACCCCTTTTAAAAGGACACTTACTCAAATTACACTTTTGTGACAAACTAAAAATGAACTTTACAAACACAAGAAAACAAACATAGACCCAACAAATCAAATAAATGAAATAATTTTAAATAAAAATATAAGCTTAGTGTTTATGAGGCTTTTAATGTTTTGGAGCTACAACATTTGAAAACTCTTTCTCCACCTAAATTAGTAAACTTGTGTCCATTCTCCAAAATATTATTCACGTTGAGTTAAATTCACATTTTTGTTGCCCACAAGTCCTTTCATCTGGATAGCTTTGGCCTACATATGAAAATGTTTGGACACCCCTGCCTTAAACCAAAATGCACATATTTACTAAATGACACATCATTAGAGTATCCTAAAAAAGCTAAGTCTAGTCCTCTTTTGTTTTGTTTTGTTTTGTTTTTGAATGTCCAGAGGACCAGACTTAGCTTTTTTAGATTTTCCTACCAGGATTATTGAGCATGCATCAGGGTATCATTAAAGTACCTCTTTATTTGCCAATAATTTAAAATGACAATTAGTAAAGAAACACTAGATTCAAACAGTATTTTCAGAGTGTGATTAACGAGCACAGACAAATGCTTCTAGATGCAACTGAACCACTCAGAATATTAAACAGGGTGATTGGTCTGGGCTGCACTCAGGGAAAGTCTAGTTAAATTACAGTATGAGCAGATGCAGCCAAAACAAACGCAAGCCCTCAGTCCATATTTAGACTGGAAAAATCAGATTTCTATCTTAAAACAAACCCAGAGTACAAATTACCAGAGCTGTGATCAGGTCATCTTTTCTGCATCAATCACTTGCGCGTCTGCAGCAAAACACTCAAGTTTAGTCATGTTGTTCTTTTAGCTTTGCCAGTAAAGAAACCTTGACCAGCCACTAGGGAGCACAAGCCAGTGTATCTCTTGTGCCGGTCCCAAGCCCGGGTAAATGGTGAGGGTTGTGTCAGGAATGGCATCCGATGCAAAACACTTGCCAAAACCATAATGCGAGTTCATCAAAGTGAAACCATACCGGATCGGTCGAGGCCCGGGTTAACAACGTCCGCCACCGGTGCTGTTGACAAACAGGGTGCCGGCGGAAATTGTACTACTGTTAGTCGAAGACCCCGAGGAGGGAAACGTGTCAGGAGACAGAGGGAGAGGAGGAAAGTGAAGAATGTAGGACTGAGGGTTGCAACTCTAAATGTGGGGACAATGACAGGCAAAGGTAGAGAGCTGGCTGACATGATGCAGAGAAGAAAGGTAGATGTTTTATGTGTCCAAGAGACCAAGTGGAAGGGCAGCAAGGCTCGCAGTATTGGAGCAGGGTTCAAACTGTTTTACCATGGTGTGGATAGAAAGAGAAATGGAGTAGGGGTGGTCCTGAAGGAGGAGTTGGCAAA
>JBBPBX010076529.1:1137-17089 GCA_038048925.1 Garcialebias charrua | reverse complement strand
TGGTCTATCAACAACCAAGGAAGTCGTCTGCAGCAAATTTGGACCTGGTCACAGTGCCTGCCTTATGATGGCTTGGTTCGTGCCTCGAGCACCCAGACTCAAATGCTTTTGGCAGAATGGATCAGATATTGGGGCACGGTCCATTAGGGTGGCCATTTAATTTGGACGTTTCGGAACCGAGTGGACAAACAAAGACTCAAGTTAGATGTCACTAAAGTTCTGCCTGTCCCCAAAACAATTTTGTTCATCTGAATTTGGCTCCCTGACTGGCCCTGACGGGCCATCTTATCTTAACTCACCTGGAAGTTTTGTAAACCTGAAGCTTTGCCCCTCCCTCCACTCCTACTGAGGAATTTTCATGAACTTTTCAGAGAAGCCCAGCTGAATAAACATTCTGTCATCATTGCAGGACTCTTTGGATTCATCCTTAGCCATCATTGACAATCAATTTTGAAAATTAAAATGAAATAGCAGAAATGCTTTTTCATTTCAGAGGCAAGCTGCCTTTTTTGAGTCAGAAATAAAATTAAGATTAAATCATTTTCATTTTCTAGATCAAAACTGCTCATTTTGTAGCAGAACTCCAGAGGAAACTAAGAGCAATTTGCATTTTCATTTTCACTCTGAACCGTGCTCAAAGTGTGACATTAAAGGTGAAGTCTGCAGTTTCTGTAGAACATCAGCACTTAGAAACATTTTTAACAAGCAAAGCATTCTGATCCCTCCCCCTCAGAGCCATATATGGCTCTGCCCCCTTGTGGTCTGTTGAAGTTCAAATTCAAGCTCTGTTTTTATTGGCTGATTCAAATTCAAGCTCTGTTTTTATTGGCTGGTTACAAACTTTGTTTTTATTGGCTGGAAAATGGCGGGTCACTTTTTCTTTTTAGAAATGCTTATTTACCACCTGGAGAAGCAAGGGGACAATATTTTTTTTAAAGTTTTTTTCAGAGATTACCTCTCTAACATCAATCTAGTGACAGAGTGAAGAAATATGTTAAAAATATATAGTTAGAAAAGTTACATATAGCAGCTTTAATCAATCTCAGTTGGCAAATCCAAGTCCCGCCCACTGAATCACTGATTGGTTGTTTTAGCAGCAGGCGGAGATTTAGACAGGAGGACAGTGTCCTGCTATCACATGTACCCATGGGCGTAGCCAGAATTTTGTGGGGGGCGGTTCGTTTTAAAGGAGAAGTTGACAATGTATATTAATGTGCCTGGATAGCTCAATGGATAAAGTGTTTGCCTTTGGTCCCAAAGCTCATGAGTTCAAGTCCTGCATGGTACAATGTTTTATTTTTATTTTTATTCATTCCAGATTAAAAAAGCACAAGAAAACTATTTACAAAACGGCAAGAAATAAAACAATGCATTAAATGAAAGGAATCAGACGAAGAAAATAATCTTATCTGCCCCTTCTCAAACTATTTTTTTTTCAAACACTCTTTTATTGGATAAAAAAAGAAGAATGTGTTAACCACAGCCTGTGGTTAACACATTCTTCTTTCTTCACAGGCATATTAACTACTTTTTTTATCCAATAAAAGACAAATGTAAAATTAGTTGTTTGAATCGAGTGTTTGAAAAAAAAATAGTTTGAGAAGGGGCAGATAAGATTATTTTCTTCGTCTGATTCCTTTCATTTAATGCATTGTTTTATTCCTTGCTGTTTTGTAAATAGTTTTCTTGTGCTTTTTTAATTTGGAATGAATAAAAAAAAAAAAACATTGTACCATGCGGGACTTGATCCCACGAGCTTTGGGACTGAAGGCAGACGCTTTATCCATTGAGCTATCCAGGCACATTAGTTTAGCTTTGTCAACTTCTCCTTTAAAAGTGGGCGGTTCGTTCGAACCCCCCTTGCCTACGCGCATGTGTACCACATGTGGTGCGAATGACAATAAAGGTTCTCTGACTCTCACTCACCAGACTGTGACTTAGATAAAATCTTGGCACCTTCTTTTGAGGTATTGTCTTTCAAATTGGGTGTTTAACCAACCCAGCAGCAGCAGGACAATAGGCGTGTTTCCATCAAGGTTTCTAGGTGCGCATTATGAAGCATCGCATCAGAAAAGCTAAATGGAAACGGCATAATTCGAGTTAACTTCCTCTAAGTCGCTCTAAAGTTTATACGCTCGCTTGAGGTAGTTTTTGGGGAGTCGATTCAGAGCTGAGTCGGCTAAACGACAGATGGAAACAGATTAGCCGACTCAGTTCTGCCGCAGCGAACATTCACGTCACGTGACTGATCAGCTGTTTCCGCTCCGGACAACATGTAACATCGCTAAAACTAGTTGGCATGACAGAATAAATACAACTTGCCCGATAGCAACACATACCTGAAATATTCTCTCCATTTTGCCGAGATGTCTGTTTTCAAACGCTACTTCCTGTTTACTGTGGAAGTGCGTAACGCTGACGTCTGACGTATGGCGCTGACGTGTGACGTAATGACGCTGACGTCTGACGTAGAGACGCTTTGCGTGGCATTGCAGATGCGCTTCAAGCCAGTTAATGGAAACACTTCTGATCCTCATAATTTTAATTTACATTTTAGCGAAATTTTCTAAAATTCGCTCAAAAATCGAATTTAAATTGGATGGAAACATAGCTAGAGTCCTCCTGTCTAAATCTCCGCCTGCTGCTAAAACAACCAATCAGTGATTCAGTGGGCGGGAATTGGATTTGCCAACTGAGATTGATTAAAGGTTCAGTCTGCAGTTTCTGTAGAACACATGTGTCAAACTCTTGGCCCGCGGGCCAGATGTGGCCCGCCATGTCATTTTATGTGGCCCGCGAGAGCTTAGTTTAAAAGTTTTGAGTGTCTAAAAATAAATACGAGCGTGTTTTGACCAAAAACTACATTTCCCACAATGCCTTTCAACTACGGTAGCCCACAATGCCTTTCATCTACGGTAGCCCACAATGCCTTTCGACTACGGAAGCCGTAGCAGTGTTTCTACCTTCATGCCAACGAGTGGAATTGAGATATGAATAATGATCCCAAAATGTCGAGAAAGAGAAAAGTTGATGCAGACGGAAGTTTCAAGAAAGATGGGAAGGCGAATAGTACTTGTTTGTGCTTCCAGGAGAAAGACCGGTATGTCTTTTGTGTTACGAGGCGGTGTCGGTTTTGAAACCAAACACGGAGCTAAGTACGCTAAACAAGCTAGCCTTCAAGAAAAGCAACACATTCTGCCAAGAATTAAAAGGCAAACTGCGGTCGCAGCAGAGTTTGTTCATGAAACCCACAGCCAAAAACGAGGCTGCAGTGAAAGCTAGCTTCATTGTGGCTGAAGAAATCGCTTCCAAGTCGTTTTCAGATGGAGCGTTTTTGAAACAGTGCATGCATGCACAAGGTCTGTGAGCAGAGACGCAAACAAGTCATCACGCAGATGTCCGACACGATCACGGCTTTCCAGAGTGAATTGGACTTATGGATGTGACAAGTGAAACAGGACAATCTTGTCCACTTTCCTGTTTGTCAGGTTAGCATTTTTTTTAAACAATTAAAATATAATAAAATGTAATTCAACAAAGAAGAAGAACATTTAAAAGTGTGCAATTTAATGATTGTGCTTGCATTTTGTTTTGTGTTTATCATTTTCAGAACATGATCAATCGTAGAGAGAGAATCCACTTGTGTGTTCCAGGCAGCATCTCCTCATCAAAGACTACCGGTAACCAAAAAACTTGAGTAATATAGTTGTGAACTGAGTCAACCTTTATTTTGGTATTTTTAGTTGATTACATATTATTTATGTGTAGCTGCTGTTGTAATTATTTAATGTTTGCAGGGTGTGTATGCACACAAATTGTTGTCATCAAACCATCAGTTGGATGCAAGGCTGTGTGTAGCCTTTTTTTGTAAAATGCTACATGTGTCATACATGTTCTTTGCAGCTCAGTTTTATGTTATTTTTCTTTATTAACTTGGACATCTAAAAAAGCTAAGTCTGGTCCTCTGGACATTCAAAAAACAAAACAAAGCAAAAAAAACTGTAGAAACATTTCGTCTTTCGTCCGAAAGACTTCCTCAGTCTGAGATGCTGTATTCAGCTCAGTCTTATAAATAGCACCCTCTCACAGTGGATCAACCAGTTGGCTGATGACAGCCGAAACCAGCTGCTCACATGATCATGGAGGACCACCTCTGGACCATCAGGTCCAGAGGACCAGACTTAGCTTTTTTAGATTTTTCTACCTGGATTATTGAGCATGCATCAGGGTATTAACTTGGACAGTTTGATCCTTCATTAATGGAGTTATGTGGGTTTTCATAAGCTGACAAAATTTAAAAGGATTTATGTTAGAGCAACAAGCAAACAGATGTTTTCTATGCAACTGTAATTGTCAGTTGAATAAGTTATAATAAATGAGTTATTCAACATTAAGGAGTACGGTAGTTACATTTATTTTACATTACATTAGATTACATTTAGTTACATTTATAAGTTACATCTGGCCCTTCAAGGACAGCCATTATGCCGATGTGGCCCTCGGTGAAAATGAGTTTGACACCCCTGCTTTAGGGTCTATCCTGTGGAAGCATGGTCTTCCTTTTCATTGTTATGCTGATGATTGTCAGATTTATCTGCCGTTAAAACCCAATAGTTCTTGCTCCACTCACCCTCTGTTAAAATGTCTTGACAATAACGTATAGATGGCTTCATGCATGTCATCTCTCTGACCTACTTCAACCTTATGTTCCTTCCTGGGCGCTGAGATCATTTGACCAGCTGCTTTACCAAAAACCAGGCGGAAGCTCAGAGGAGATTTTTTTTTTTTTTTCAATTGCGGACCTTAAACTCTGAACCCCCACCCCACCAACATGAAACAGGCCCCTTCACTTCCAGTTTTTAAGGCCCTGTTTACACGGACACTGTGGGGGGGAAACGGATGTTTTGGGTATGTTAATTATATGAAAAGTTTTGCGTTGACACAGATCTGCTCGAATTTCCCCCCTCCCTCATGCCCCCCCTTTCACCCACTGCGCATGCGTGCCGTCTCTTACAATCTCTTACAAAACACACCTGTTTTCACTGACTTTTAACACAGTGTGATTTAATTATTTTATTGTTTTGTGTTTCATATTTTTCTTTTGATGCTTTCAATAAATGTTCGTAATTATAACAATAATAATTATTATTATTATTATCTTAATATAACTGGAATTTATTTTTATTGTCAAGCACTTTAGTAATAGCTGTATTTAATGTGCTTTATAAATGCATTTGATTTGACTACTGTACCGTAGTTTTAATAAGTTAATTTAAATGTGTAAAGAGTAAGAAGCAGATGACTCGCTACATAAAGGCCTTGAATCTGAATCATTTTGTCTTGTTACTGGTACAACGAGAGTGCTCTGCTAAAATAAAAAAATATATATACATAAAATG
The DNA here is from genome assembly GCA_038048925.1 of Garcialebias charrua. NCBI lineage: Eukaryota > Metazoa > Chordata > Actinopteri > Cyprinodontiformes > Rivulidae > Garcialebias > Garcialebias charrua. Next base: position 11,690 of record JBBPBX010076529.1, on the reverse strand, counting down.
TGCTTCTTTAATCACCATTTGGCAGCATTTAGTAGGCTGATGGCTGAGGGGTAGTAACTATTTATGACCCAGTTCTGGTCTTAATAGTTCTGTAAGGTCTGCCTGATGGCAGCAGCTCAAACAGTTTGTAACCAGGGTCACATGAAATCCTTTCAGCTCTTTTTATTAAAAATAAATGTATTAGGTGCCGCCACTTTGGTGTGGGGGATAAGCGCGCGGCACATGTTCTGAGGCTGGGCCTCTCTGCAGGCGTCGCGGGTTCACGTCCCAGACCCGACGAGCTATTTCTCTGCAGTGTCTCTCCCCTCTCTCTACCCCGTTTCGCCCTCATCCGCTACAATAAAGGCCACTAGAGCCCAAAAAAAAAAAAAAAAAGTATTAAAACCCCTTGAACTACAGCCCCTCCCTGGGCTGCCACCTTACCGTGGTGGAGGGGTTTGAGTGTCCCAATGATCCTAGGAGCTATGCTGTCAGGGGCTTTATGCCCCTAGTAGGGTCACCCAAGGCAGACAGGTCCTAGGTGAGGGACGAGACAAAGCGCAGCCCACAAGACCCCTTATGATGAGTAATATAAATGGAAACAATGTTCCCTCGCCCGGACGCGGGTCACCGGGGCCCCACTCTGGAGCCAGGCCCGGAGGAGGGGCACGTTGGCGAGCGCCTGGTGGCCGGGCTTTCACCCATGGAGCTCGGCCGGGCACAGCCCGAAGAGGAGACGTGGGTCCCCCTTCCCATGGGCTCACCACCTGTGGGAGGGGCCAAAGGGGTCGGGTGCATTGTGGAATGGGTGGTGGCCGAGGGCGGGGACCCTGGCGGTCTGATACTCGGCTACAGAAGCTGGCCATTGGGACATGGAATGTCACCTCTCTGGTGGGGAAGGAGCCTGAGCTAGTGTGTGAGGTTGAGAGGTTCCGGCTAGAAATAGTCGGACTCACCTCAACGCATGGCTCTGGCTCTGGAACCAGTTTCCTTGAGAGGGGTTGGACACTCTTCTACTCTGGAGTTGCCCCTGGTGAGAGGCGCCGAGCAGGAGTGGGCATACTTGTTGCCCCCCATCTTGGTGCCTGTACGTTGGGGTTCACCCCGGTGAACGAGAGGGTAGCCTCCCTTCGCCTACGTGTGGGGGGACGGGCTCTGACTGTTGTTTGTGCCTATGCGCCGAACGGCAGCGCAGATTACCCACCCTTTTTGGAGTCCTTGGAGGGGGTATTGGAGGGTGCGCCTCCTGGGGACTCCCTTGTTCTGCTGGGGGACTTCAACGCTCACGTGGGCAATGACAGTGAGACCTGGAGGGGTGTGGTTGGGAGGAACGGCCCCCCTGATCTGAACCCGAGTGGTGTTCTGTTGTTGGACTTCTGTGCTCGTCATGGATTGTCCATAACGAACACCATGTTCAGGCATAAGGGTGTCCATATGTGCTCTTGGCACCAGGACACCCTAGGTCGTAGTTCAATGATCGACTTTGTTGTCGTCTCATCTGATCTGCGGCCGCATGTCCTGGACACTCGGGTGAAGAGAGGGGCGGAGCTGTCAACTGACCACTACCTGGTGGTGAGTTGGCTCCGATGGTGGGGGAGGATGCCGGTCAGACCTGGCAGACCCAAACGTATTGTGAGGGTCTGCTGGGAACGTCTGGCAGAGTCTCCCGTAAGACGGAGCTTTAACTCCCACCTCCGGGAGAGCTTTGAACACGTTCCGAGGGAGGCGGGGGACATTGAGCCCGAGTGGGCCATGTTTCGCGCCTCTATTGTCGAGGCAGCTTATCGGAGTTGTGGCCGCAAGGTTGTTGGTGCCTGTCGTGGTGGCAACCCTCGAACCCGGTGGTGGACACCGGCGGTGAGGGATGCTGTCAAGCTGAAGAAGGAGTCCTATTGGGCCTTTTTGGCCTGTGGGACCCCGGAAGCAGCAGATAGGTACCGGCAGTCCAAGCGGCATGCGGCTCGGGTGGTTGCTGAGGCAAAAACTCGGGCGTGGGAGGAGTTCGGAGAGGCCATGGAGAATGACTTCCGTACGGCTTCGAGGCGATTCTGGTCCACCATCCGGCGTCTCAGGGGGGGAAAGCGGTACGCGACCAACACCATTTATGGTGGGGATGGCGTGCTGTTGACCTCAACTCGGGATGTTGTGAGTCGGTGGGCGGAATACTTCGAAGACCTCCTCAATCCTACTGGCACGTCTTCCACTGAGGAAGCGGAGCCTGGGGACTTTGGGTCGGGCTCTCCAATCTCTGGTGCTGAGGTCGCCAAGGTGGTTAAAAAGCTCCGCGGTGGCAAGGCTCCGGGGGTGGATGAGATTCGTCCTGAGTTCCTTAGGGCTCTGGATGTTGTGGGGTTGTGTTGGCTTACGCGACTCTGCAATATCGCGTGGACATCGGGGGCAGTTCCCTTGGATTGGCAGACTGGGGTGGTGGTTCCCCTATTCAAAAAGGGGGACCGTAGGGTGTGTTCCAACTATAGAGGGATCACACTCTTAAGCCTCCCTGGTAAGGTCTATTCAGGGGTTCTGGAGAGGAGGGTCCGTCGGATAGTCGAACCTCGGATTCAGGAGGAGCAGTGTGGTTTTCGTCCTGGTCGTGGAACACTAGACCAGCTCTACACCCTCAACAGGGTCCTGGAGGGTGCGTGGGAGTTTGCCCAACCAGTTTACATGTGCTTTGTAGACTTGGAAAAGGCATTCGACCGCGTCCCTCGAGGGGTTCTGTGGCGGGTACTCCGGGAGTATGGGGTACCAGGCCCTTTGATATGGGCTGTTAGGTCCCTGTACGACCGGTGTCAGAGCTTGGTCCGCATCGCTGGCAGTAAGTCAGGCTCGTTTCCGGTGAGAGTTGGACTCCGCCAAGGTTGCCCTTTGTCACCGATTCTGTTTATAACTTTTATGGACAGAATTTCTAGGCGCAGCCAAGGTGTTGAGAGGATCCGTTTTGGTGGCCTTAGAATCGCTTCTCTGTTTTTTGCAGATGATGTGGTCCTATTGGCTTCATCAGCTCGTGATCTACAGCTTTCGCTGGAGCGGTTTGCAGCTGAATGTGATGCGGCCGGGATGAGGATCAGTTCCTCCAAATCCGAGGCCATGGTCTTGAGCCGGAAAAGGGTAGCGTGCCCTCTCCGGGTCGGGGAGGAGGTCCTTACCCAAGTGGAGGAGTTTAAGTATCTCGGGATCTTGTTCACGAATGAGGGAAAACTGGAGCGTGAGATCGATAGGCGGATAGGTGCAGCGTCCGCAGTGAAGCGGGCGCTGTACCGGTCTGTCGTGGTGAAGAGAGAGCTGAGTCAAAAGGCAAAGCTCTCAATTTACCGATCGATCTACGTTCCCACCCTCATCTATGGTCATGAGCTTTGGGTTATGACCGAAAGAACAAGATCTCGGATACAAGCGGCTGAAATGAGTTTTCTCCGCAGGGTGGCTGGACTCTCCCTTAGAGATAGGGTGAGAAGCTCGGTCATCCGGGAGGGACTCGGAGTAGAGCCGCTGCTTCTCCACATCGAGAGGAGCCAGTTGAGGTGGCTCGGGCATCTGGTTAGGATGCCTCCTGGACGCCTCCCTGGTGAGGTGTTCCGGGCATGTCCCACCGGGAGGAGACCCAGAGGAAGACCCAGGATACGCTGGAGGGACTATGTTTCTCGGCTGGCCTGGGAACGCCTTGGGATTCCCCCAGAGGAGCTGCTCCAAGTGGCTGGGGAGAGGGAAGTCTGGGCCTCCCTACTTAGGCTGCTACCCCCGCGACCCGACCCCGGATAAGCGGAAGAAAATGGATGGATGGATGGATGGATGAACTACAGGTGGTCCCCGACTTACTAGCGCATCGACATATGAGGTTCCGGACTTACGAGCTGACTAACGAACAGTAAAGTTGTACAGAACATACAGAAAACACAGCACTGGTATGTGTTTTTAGATGAAAGTGTGTTAGCTAACAGTTTGTAAACAAGTTTCTGAGCCTGTTTATGAACTAGTATGTACGTGTGTGTTGAAAAACGAGTGTTCGTAGTAGCGCTAGCATAAATTTTCCGACTTACGACGAAAATCCGGACTTACGAGCGACACGTGTTTTGTGTTCAGACATGTATTTTTGTCTTACGAGAGACTCGTAGGAACGGAACTCGCTCGTAAGTCGGGGACCACCTGTACTAAACATTTTGTCATATTACAACCACAAATTTCAAAGTATTTTAAAGTGAGTTTACGATAGACAACACAAAGTAGTTCAGTAATGGCTTACAGATCTTTTGCAAATAATTCCTGACCAGTCTGCTGCATTCCTTTGTCTTCATGATGCCGTTTGATCACAATGGTCTGTGACAAACCGCTGACACCTTCAGAAAACTGCATTATAGTACTATATAATAAAAGATGTGTTCCACTCATGTAGAGGGTTCTTTGCAACGCTGACTGAAAATGTCTCTGTATGAGAAATAAAATAAAAGTAAAAATCCTCATTTCCGTCCCAAGTCTATACCTCAACAGAATGAGTCCGCCTCAGCCAAAGTCTTGTGTGGATTATGAAACAACTTGCCTCTAGGCACAGACATGGAAAATAAAAGAAGAATCTTCCTACTGTTCCATCAAAATAAAAATAAAACACCCACACTGAAATATACACCGCCTGCCAAAATATAAAAAAACAACAATTACTGTGATTTAACCCTGAAAATCTGGCCCTGAAACACAAATATCTGCAAAACAAACTTTTATTGCTGCGTTTGCCTCTCTCGTTCACAAATTGTGCATTCGGTCAAATACTTCCCAGACTAGAGATTTTTTATTTATTTATCATATTGACAGAAATGTTAGAAATGACGACGCAGCGACCTTTTCCCACACAAACTACTCAAACTCCAACAACCGAAGGCTCATTGTTCCTCGAAGTCGTTCATTCCAGATGTTTTAGACTAAAATAATCCACGGAGGAGGAGTGGGATTTAAAAGATGTGTAAAAATGTGAAAACTCGTGATGAAATGTCACTCAGAACATGCGCTAAGCATGACTCTCAGCTACTACCACCACACCAAATTCAGCTTTTACTGTCATGGCCTTTTTTGTGTTGGCTATGGTTGATCAGCTGTGGTGGCCATCTTGACATGAGTTGACTCCAAACGGTAATGAGTTTCGGATCATGAATCTGTCCAGCAGCTTATGAGATATTTTACTAACAGACAGTAAAACTGAGCATGTGTTGTGGATTTTTTTTCCTTTTTTTACGCCTCTTGTGTCTTAAATCTCTAAAATGTGATTACTTTGCATCTGTTTCACTGTACAGTACTGTATTTGAGGTCTTAGTAATTTTGTGGTAGTTTTTAATCTCATTCAGGTTGTTTGTCTTCATGATAACATTTTATTTATGTTGTTTTCACATCATCTCATGAGGATTTTTTTTTTTACTTTTCTAGGTCATGTTCTTGTGACAAGTTGACTTCTTCATCCCTCAAAATGAAATTAGTTTGGCTTATTGCTACAATCATTCCATGCGTTTCTTCTCCCACTCATAAATAACAAGTTTGCAGGTTCATTCACGTGTTTTTATATAACAACCAGTCAAAAAATACCAATAATTTCTATTTTTTTGTTCACTTTATATCATTATGCTGCTTTTAAAAGCAGCTTTGTGATAAGTTATATAAATTAAACTTGACTAATAGTAGATTGCAGATGCTGTGAGTTTAATTCCTGAGAACATGTGTTTTTGGAAGCAAAAGGAGGAATTGATCCTGCAGCTTTGCTCATTTTCTCTCATTAATCTTCACATATTGTGAGCAACTTGACGTTCGTAAATAAAACCAAACAATGATTCAGCGTGACCAAAAATACATGAATAGAAAGTTCCAGGTTTTACTTTCAGATGGCCATAATTTTCATGCTAATAGGGGAATGTGAAGATGGAGCACGTCGGATCCTGCTGCATAAATATGAGCACCTGTTCGGCTCGTCAGGATGAAGCCCTGCAGGCGTGATGAAACACACAGCTGGGTCTGATGCAGCCGAAGGATCCAGAACGTGTTACATCAGCTCACGGCTGAATGTCTTCACGCTCAGGAGGAGGAAGCAGGCCTCATGCATGAACATGTTCGTATTTTTATCCTAAATTTCTCTTACTTTTGTTGGTACGAAGCGTTCGTACGAACATGCCACGTCAGATTCAACAAACTCTTCTATCCTCAGGAAAAGTGTGTAAATGAGCTGCGTACGTATGATGAATTCCACCTGTTCTATCCACCTGCGCGTGCACGCGGAGAGGTTATTTACATAATTCCCACCCCTCAAAACACCATATAAGGCTACGTTTCCTGCCTCAGAGAGCAGGAAGTGTCCGTTCATACAAATGACAGCGGAAAGTAAAAAGGATAACTTTACTGGTGCGGAGATTGAAGTTCTGCTCTCCGAGATCGAGAAAAGAAAATCTGTCCTTTTTAGCAGCGTCACTCATGGGATAAGGGACCAGCTAAAGCCAAAGAATGTTTGTTTATAATAAATGTGGACCTTAAAATATACACACGTCCTGGTGGCTCACTGGGTAACGCAGTGCGCCGTTAGCTGCTCCTAACCTTATCTAGACCTCGTGGGTTCGATTCCCACAAGGTATGGCTATTTTTTTGTCCTTCTTTCTTTAGATTATTTATTCATTCCAGATTAAAAAAACTTTATGCTTTATTTCTTGTTGTATTGTAAATAGTTTTCTTGTGTTTTTTAAATCTGGAATGAATTAAAAGAAGAAAAAAAACGTTGTCCCATGTGGGAATTGAACCCATAAGGTTCAGAACTACGAGCCAACGCTCATCTCACTGAGCTATCGGAGCTCTATGACTGCAACAGGAGGAGGTCAAGGTAAAGTCTGCGTTACCGAGACAAATTAAACTTAAATTAATTCATAATTTAAGTTGGTTTTAGTTTGAGATCTTCATATTAATATTGTAGTGTTAGAAAACGGCATTGATAACAAATTGATTTTAATTTAAATATTTTAATCCGTTAGTCATTATTACATTTAAAATTATAATTCTAATTCAAACAGAATAACCTATTGTCAAAAATAATTATGGTGCGTGATTTCTTTGGACTCAAAATATTTTCTGAATAACGAAATATGAAGTTATTAGTGAAGAAAATCCGTCTGGATAACAGCAGACTGACTGCTCGTAAAATATACGACAGGTCTGGACCACTCGTAAATTTTGTTCGTATCTGAAAAAAATCTTAGGATACGAAAACATTGTTGAATGCCACAAATGATCCTAAATCACTCGTACGCACAATTTAAGAACAAATCTGTGCGTACGAATGGTTCTTGCATTAGGCATATTGGGAGGATTTTTTTTAAATATTGGGAAGATTTTTTTTTTTTTTTTGTAAAACTGTAATATTCATAAACTGGTTCGCTGAATTTCTGATTGTTCCAGAAGTGTTTAGGTTTCAGCAGGGAGCAGTGAAATGGTCAAAGGTGTCTGAAAACATGATTTCATCCAGGCCATAAAAAAAAAAATCATTTTATGCTTAAATAAAAATGTCAGGTGCCTGATATTTAAGACATTTGGCATAATACACATGATTTTACATATTTTGTCACATAACTGCATATTTTCTTTCATATGTGGCACAACCACAGTGAAGCAGGAAGTGACATCAAAGGGGAACTTTTTTAATACGGGGGAACTTCCTGGTCTTTTTTTTAATTGAAATATGATTTGAACTCGGACTCATCTTTGTCTCCCTCTTGATAGTGTCTCTAACTAAAAAAATCAGATTCTTCTCCACTGTAGCGGTGCTCTGTTTACATGCAGGCATTCCTCTTTGGCATCACTTCCTGTTACTGCACACAAGAATATCCCAACAACTGTTCATCTCAGCGGCGTGAAATTTATTTTGCAATATCTTATTAATATTATGGTTACAAAAATACATTCATATTTTTAAAAAAAAAGTCACAAACACGTTTAAAGATTTGTTTACCTTTTATCGAACCCTTTACACAGACCTAACATGGGTGGAAAATATTTTTGTATGAATCTTTTTATTTTTCCAGATTTTTAAAAAACGTGTCAAATATACAATTCGTTAAAATTTAAACATGAAAGATCTAGCATTAAATCAAGGTATGTGTATCGCTCATGTCAGTTTTAAAGTTAAATCATTTTATGCTGCAAAGGGGTGGAGTAATAGCAATTTAACACCCTCGTAAATTATATTATGCATGATGTAAGAGCTTATAAGATGTAGTAATGCTCAGAGTTTGTGTTGTGATAGACTCAGCTACTACCACACCAGATTTTAGCTCATTATCTGCAAAACTGACTGAGCAATAGTCATTTTGTGTTGGTTCAAGTTGATTGCGGCAGCCATCTTCAATTGTGTTGACTCCAAAACGTATCGTTGTCGATGTACATCCACAGATTAGTCTGAAAACTAAAGTACTAAAAAAATACATTTATACATTAGAAGTACATTATTATGCCAAAAAATATGTCATAAACAGTTTACACAATATTTAACCTTTAAATCGTGACATTTAGCTTTTTGTTTACTGATAAATAAATTTCAGTTTTGTCCAAGTGTTGTTGAAATAAGTTTAAAAAAAAATTCAAATTACTGAAAAGAGAACAAATATTTGTATTAATTTTCAACCAATCGGTCAAAACTGTCAAATATTCTAAAACAAAACTTTTGTTTTTCTGTAGAGTGCCACATAAAGACAAACGAGACAAATAAACATTCAATTTCTCACTCACTAACAATTTAGAGTTACCAATAATCTTAATGTAGCAGCATGACCATCGCCCCTGCTCTCAAAGCTGCTTACAGTAGTGTTAATTGCCCAATCGCCAGGAGAGGATGCAATATATAAGCAGGTGTGTTTCTCTTGCTATGATTTCCTCTTTGTTGTTACTGACTTCCGGTTTACATGGCAGTGTTGTTGTTTACACCTGATCAGCATTTCACCTGTATAGTGCTCGGTGTGGTGTTGTTCACTAAAGTTTGGGACATAATTGTTTCATTTCCTCCTGGGTGTGATTGGCTTGTAATTCAAATGTCACAGACAGTGTGACTTCCACCTCCCCTTGGATGATGTGATCAGTACAAGTGAAACAGTCATCACACCAGTCCCGCAAGACGTCATGCTGCTTTGTTCTGTTCATTTTGGTAGAGCTTTGAATTGTTGATGCTGTTTTTTTTTTTTTTTTGTTCCTGGTCAGCTAGTTCAGTCAGATCCCAGCTCTTACTCTGGTCGGGTCTGTCATGGTGGACTTTCACAGTCTGCTCCAGTCAGCATAGTTAGGCAGTGTCTTACCTGAGAGGAGAATGACTGACCTAAATAAAGGGACAAATTCTGAACGTTTTGTATGTATGCAAACGTGAAACTCAGATTATACTTCATGTGCAATTCTGAACTATTAAACATGTGTATATATCAGTGGTGGGCAAATGAATGCTAGATAGCGCTAAAGCGCTAATCCACTTACAGTGGACCTAAACTTTTTGTCAGCGTTTTTGTGGATTGACTAACTTTTATAATTCATAAGCGGATTTGTGCTATTTTTATTTAAAATGCAGTACCGCTAATAACTAATTATCTATCAGTAAAAACCAATAAACTTATTTACAAGCTCTTATGCTGCTTGTTTTACCTTTTTCCCCACCGTAAAGAGCAGAGAGGAGGGAGGGTGTGAGGGGGAGCAGAGGGGAGAACAGACTCGGATCTACCATGTAGGTAAATGATGCCGTTGCCTGGGGATCCCATCAGCATGGGGCCCCGGCCCCGCCGCGCCCCGGCCAGTCACCTACATCCCTAACATTGATCCTGCTTGTTAATGTACATTTAACATAAAAATAATTATAGTTACGATGAAAACGATCATTAAATACGCAATAAAAAAACCGGTCGATTTCTTTATCCCCCTACTAAAAATGGACTATTCCATCTTGACATCTTCCGGGTCAGAGGTGAACTCAGGGGCTAATTCTGTGGCTAGCTGGCTGCGCTCGGTCTCTTCATAAATCCGCAGAGAACCCCGCTGTTTCAAGCCAAATTAACGCGGCCGGAGGATTTTATTGTGTGTTTTGTGTCGACCATTTGACGGTGAGTCGTTATTTTTATGTATTTTAGTTACTTTTCATTAAATCTGTTGACTACCTATAGACGCTAACTCTGTGTCCAGCTGGTTGGTTGTCTGGGTTACTAATGGATAAATCCGCAGAGAACCCCGCTGTTTCAAGCCAAATTAACGTGGCCGGAGGATTTTATTGTGTGTTTTGTGTCGACCATTCGACGGTGAGTCGTTAGTTTTATGTATTTGGGTTACTTTTATGTATAAATGCGGTGGCGACACACCCGTGTATTTGAGATTTAAAAGTGGTTTTAGGGATTAAAAGTTCATTCTATTTTTTGTTAATTTCATGGCCGAATAGAATATATGTACGTAAAGTATTAAATAAATCCTTTGATTTTTGTAATTTCATCCTTTTAGGATCATTTTTGTTACTTTTCAGTTGGCAGTGTAGTGCAAATTTTGCATAACGCTGCCGGCTATATATAAATATATATATATATATATATAAATATATA
>JBBPBX010076528.1:0-10845 GCA_038048925.1 Garcialebias charrua | reverse complement strand
ACTTGTTATTTAAATCTAACCCACGGCAAATAGTTATTTAACTTTTCACACACACAACATAACTCTAATGGCAAACAAAAAACTTGAAACTTGAAACCAGAATAGTTTAAAATAATTCATCATTGAACACATGCAAAATTCAAATAGAGGGGGGAAAATAATAACAGCTGTACTGTATATTTCTGCCTGTAAGTCTCTGTTTTTAACAAAATTTACATGCCCTGGGACTTATAGGCCAAAGTGACATATTTATCGAATTTTTCCCATATTTATAAACCATTTTTGGACAGATATAACCGTTTCCATTTAGACTAAACCAAAAACAGCTGCACCACCCCGGTGAATTTGACCATTAAAGTGCATTTATTAAGCAAATGATAGACTGACACGCAACTCTGCTATAATTTACAGCTAAGAAACAATTCTTTAGGAGCTTTTTTGTTGTTAAATTTAAGATAAACGAGCGCATGCCTTCTTCCTTGTTGTTGTCGTCCCGCACGCGCGTGCAACAGCACCAAGCGCCAAACTATCTTTACAGCAGATTATTAAATCACGTTTTTAGTAAGAAAACGTTAGACTGAGACACACCTATGCTATAATTGACAGCTAAATAATTGTTTATGTATTTTTCTTCAGAGAAAGGGGCCGCTCCGAGTCCTCCCTCCATCTTTTTTTTTTTTTCAGAAAAGCCTCTCGGCTGTTGCTGAAGTCTCCGGTGGTTTTTCAGTCCAAAAACGCTCAGAGAGTTGCATGACTCACTGGAAATATGTTTAAAGTTATAAAACACTCACCATCTACTATAGACTCCAGAAGAGAAGTGCTCCTCCGACTTGTTGTTCTCGATTTTTGGCAGCATGGCAGCTTGCATTTCCTGGAAGACTTCTTCTTCTTCTTCTTCTTGGCGGATTGCAAACAACGTTCAGGTGCATACCGCCACCTACTGGAGAAGACTGAATCTCCGCCCTCCGACCTAGGACTACGCCCCCTGACCAATCAGTGACCACACTGTGCTGATGTCATAACTGGACCCATGAGAACTGGTACTTTGTACCTAGTTGAGGCAGGCACCAAAATAGGACCGGTTTCTCGTGAACAGGACCCTGTGGGTACACTCCATAACTAGTTGTTAACTAGTTACGAACGAGCCCGAACGAGCGCCAACAGGACCTGTTGATAAGAGGCATTAGTGACTCAGGGGATTCCTTAAAGGGGTTACCACTTACGCTGAAAACATCCGGAGCACCAGCTGCACTTCATGCAGTCAGATGAGGACAAGGTTTTCCTGCTGCAGGCTCACGCAGGTTTGAAACGCATACACACATACCGAATAATTCTCACAACACGTTTGGTATTTTCAAATATTTTCTTGTGCAGGAAAATGATTTACCAGCACATCCTTAATTATAGGTGCCTGGGGGAGGAGGAGGTACAGAGGAGGAAGCTTCAGACGTTTGAACACTGACGCATCGGGGTGGGGAGCCGGGTTTGTTGAGTGGATGAGTCCATTTCTGATGCTCACCGACTTGCTCAAGGGCACTCTGAGGGCAGCAGTTACTCATTTGTTCTCCTACACACAATTTTCCAGCAGGATTGTGAATCCAAGCCAACAACCACAACAAGTTCTGTGACCTTTTGGCAGTCTCCGCTTCCTTCTTCAAACGTGTTAGCATTTAGCTTGAGGCCTATGAAAAATCAACTAAAACAAACAAGCAAACAAACTTTTTTTTTTTTCCAAAAACTGTATGATAAAATCTTACATCAGTGGCTCATTTGTACAATGCATTGATTTTTGTAACCCGATGGTACCTGAGCCGCTGTTTTCCAGTCTCCCAGGCTATTTTTAGAATTCTTGTGCTGTTGGTCAGACATTCTGTCTGATGTGGGTGAAATCCTGGCACATGAGTCCATGTTCATGTTACAGAACCCGTTCAGTGGGACAGACCTAGAACTCAAAGAAACAGAACAGAAAATATCAATCTTTTTTTGGATTAATTACTTGGCTACAAAAATGAAGACTTTTCTTTTTTCAAGCGGTTGAAAAGTGGTGTAATGTTCATGAACAGGACCATATTTAAAGGTCTCAGATCTTTGACTTTCATAAAAAGTCTGGACCTCAATTATGAGCTTTGTCAATTTCACTTTGTAAACATTTTCCATATTTGGACATACGAGCTAAATGCAGCAAAACAGCAACTTTGAACTTTGATTTTATGTTGACTTTTTATCTTTGCAATGCCATTTAGAAGAGTTTTCTTTTGAAACAGTTGTTTGTTGAACTTGCAGTCTCAAGTTTTAACAGTTGGGCCTTTTCATACGTCCTCCTTCATTGACCTATGACCTTTTGTTAAAATGTCCCAGATGATGCAATTCAAACAACATTACTCTACTTCAGAGTACTTTAGGCAACTTATTGTTCTTAAAACTATAAATATAGTTATTACAGTGAAATTTATTAAGTTGGTTTATTTGAGTTTTTGAAAACTGGGGCATCACAGCAATAAGTGAAAATCCACGAAGTACCCACGTTATATTTATTTTAGTATTAATATATATAGAGGATTTACAAATCCTTTCCACACTCTTGAAATGTTCTAAACTCTCAAGCATGTGTCATTCCAGGTTTCTCTTGTAAATTAGTCCTCGAGGCTCAATGGGATTAACATGCCTAACTAAAGGTTGAATGAATTTTAACAACATACATATATGTAGCTACTAAATTTTACTGACCAGCTCTGCAGAACAGCAGCGACTCTGTTCCATGCTGACTTGGTGCCATTTCAGCAGATCTACCCTGTTGGGTGTGGTTGGGTCTCTGGCTCTGGTAGTGGCGGTGGGCTCCAGAGAGAAGCCGGACCTAAGGCAGCATGCCCCCTGCTCAGAAATCCTCGTGGATCAGCTAGCAGCTCTCAGGATCACCAATGAGTCTGGGGGTCCGGTTCTGGTTCAGTTCCCGGTGGGTTCCGTGCAACTCCCTGCATCTGCTGGGCTCCCATGTCACTAACCGTGTTTCCATCAAGGTTTCTAGGTGCGCATTTTGAAGTATCGCAGCAGAAAAGCTTAATGGAAACGGCAAAATCCGTATTTACTTTCTCAAGTTCGCCAAAAAGTTTATACGCTCGCTTGAGGTGGTTTTTGGGATGTTCGAAAATGAGCAGATGCGCACAGCGACAGATGGAAACACATTTGCCGACTCGTGCTGCCGAAGCGAACATTCACGTCACGTGACTGATCAGCTGTTTCCGCTCCGGACAACATGTAACATCGCTAAAACTAGTTTGTATGACAGAATAAATACAACTCGACCGATAGCAACACGTACCTGAAATATTCTCTCCATTTTGACGAGATGTGTGGCCAGGTTCTGTTTTCAACTGCTACTTCCTGTTTACTGTAGACATGCGCAGTGCTGACGTCTGACGTAATGACGCTGACGTCTGACGTAATGACGCTGTGCGTGGCTTGGTAGATGCGCTTCAAGCCAGCAGATGGAAACACTTCTGCTTCGCATTAATTTGTATTTACATATTTGCGAGATTTCAAAAATTAGCTCAAAAATCGAAATGAAAATGGATGGAAACACAGCTATTGTAAGACATTTCCCAATCAGATCAAAACTTTCCCTCTAGTCAATAAATTTCATGCTCAGTAATCCAGGTATCAAATCCGATAATTCTCAATCAGGTCGGATTTGATACCTGGATTACTGAGCATGAACTTTCTTGTCTTGAACCACTTTGGCTGTGGCTGCCTGCCTGGGAGGAGTAGACAAGGGACAGGACGGCCTCCAGAAACCATCTTGGCTCCAGCAAACTGGTTGGTCCACTTAAATTGTTTACGGCTTGGTGGGGGAACAGTGTGCTGGAACTACTCTGACTGATGAAACCCTCTGGAGTGAGGGTGAAACGTTTCTACTAAAAATAAACTGTCCAGATGACCTGAGTGAGAATTATCAGATTTCCCTCTAGTATTTCAGCAGAAGGCAATGTAGCTACTGGGTGAGGCACTGTTGGCTTCTGGGAAATGTAGTCATTATGAGTGGGGATACAGTATAGGCTTATTGATAGAAAACTGAAAGTTATGCACCATAACTCATGTTCCCTGAAGGAAGGGAACGAGGTGCAACATATTTGCTATGGGGATTGCACCCCCGTGCGATTACCTTAAGGAATATACTCACGCCTTTACAGCTAGGGTGTCACCGCCGCGCCAGAGGCCCCGCCCTCTGGGTACTTAAGCGGCTGACGCCCATCCATCTTCCTCCAAAATTGCACTTCACCGAGCTTTCAGCATTGAAAGGGCCAGATATGTTGCACCTCGTTCCCTTCCTTCAGGGAACATGAGTTATGGTGCATAACTTTCAGTTCCCTTTCAGTCTGGTCTCTCGGTGCAACATACTTGCTATGGGAACGTAATCCATTCACGCCCTTGAAATGCTCAGTAAAATGCATGCTAGAGTGAACGTCTGCCCTTGACCAGCAGGCATCTCAAGGCTACTTTCTACTGTGTGTTAGAAAGGACAGCCTGAGTGACGTCACACGCAGTAACATCCAAACTGTAATGCTTTGCAAAAGTGTTTAATGAGCTCCAGTTCGCAGCAGCGCAGATGTCTGCAACTGGTACACCCTTGAACAATGACCAGGAGGTGGCCAAGCCCGAGTGGAGTGAGCGTGCACCCCAGAGGGCACCTGTTGACCTTTGCTACTGTACGCCCTTTTAATGGCCTCAGTCACCCAATGTGAAAGGCGTTGTTTTGATAGGGCCTTGCCGATAGCAGGTGCTACAAAGCAGATGAACATTTGGTTTGTTTTTCTCCATTCGGCTGTTCTCTGCATGTAAGTGCGTAAAGCTCTCATGGGGCAGAGAGCCTTCAACCTTTCCTGTTCCTGAATGAGGACAGGAACAGGTGGGAAGGAGGAGAGATCAAAGTCTAGACTCCTGTGGTTCAAAGTCAAGACCTCGGGAGTGTATGCGGGATTAGGCCTTAATGTGACCTTTGACCCGTCAGGGGCGAATCTGGTACACATTGGATGTACAGACAATGCATGGAGGTCACCCACGCGTTTCGCCGAGCAAAGTGCCAGGAGTAGAGCGGTTTTATAAGATAACAAATCTATCTTAACCTCGCTCAGTGGCTCGAATGGGGGGTCACAGAGAGCCCCTAGGACCAGGCCAAGATCCCAACCAGGGGTCAGGATCCTGCTGGGTGGATTAGTCCAAAGCACACCTTTCATAAATCTTATTATGATTGGATGCGCTCCAGGTGTCCTGTGTCCAGCGCCGGCCCAAGGCATAAGCAGACTAAGCGGCCGCTTGGGGCCCCGCAGGGTCACAAGGGGGCCCCCAAAGTAGAGCTGAGTTTTGTGTTTTTTTTTATTTCATGTAATTTAATTTTTTAATTATATGATTCTATTACACACAACTTCACCATAAAGTTCATATTTTTATTTTCATAATGATATATATAACATATATATCATATATTTGTATGTATATGTATATTTGTATACAGGGAACCCCCGACCTACGAACGAGTTCGGGACCTAAGAACCGTTCGCAGCTCGATCCTGCCGTAGGTAGGGGGTGAAAATTATTTTTTTTTTTTAAATTATTCATTCATTCATTCATTCAACCTTTATTTATCATGCTAACGGAGCGCGCACACACATTTAAGCATGTACAGTAGTGTACTGTAATGTTAAACATTGCTATTCACATTTACAGAATAAATAAAAATATATTTTCTTACTTTGAGATGGTCAAAGCCGACATCTTAGGTTGCCATGCGTTGATTGTTGTCGGGGCCGAGCAGCGCGGCGGCCGGCCAGTGAACCACCGCAGCTGCTCCAGACCTGTGTTAGCTAGCTGGCTAGCTTCTGCTAGCCAAGCCATGAGCTGGTGTTGGAGCGGCGGCGCGATCAATCTGTAGCTCCTGCTCCAGCCTGAGACGTCCACAGAGCTCACAGAGACGTTTCCAGCTCGTAATTAATCCATATGAAGCCATCCTGGTCACCAGTCTTCGGCCGGCTACCGTGTTAGCTCCCGTGTTAGCTTCTGGAGCTAGCCAGGCCAGAGCCTGGCCGGAGGTGTTCGCGCGGCGGCCTGGCACGATCACCGATAAATCCGCTGCTGCCTGAGACATCCACAAAGTTCACAGAGACGTTTCCAGCTCGTAATTAATCCATATGAAGCCATCCTGGTCACCAGTCTTCGGCTGGCTCCCGGGCAGCTAACCTAAAATGGCGTCCGGTGTTCTGTGACCGGAGACCCCAGTGACTGAACCTAAAATGGCGTCCGCCGTCCGGTGTTCTACATTAATTTGTGACCGTGTAAACTGAAGACCTACTTCCTGTTGCCCAAGATTGCTCAAAAATGATCAGAAATGATCTTTTTTATCATAATTATTATTTATAAAGCCTTTAAAACAACCACAGCTGCAACAAAGTGATGTACACATGAAATTAAGAACATTTAAACACACAAAAAAAATATATATATTTTTAAATACAGTAATTTCATATTTTTATTAAATATGATATGTTCGTAGGTCCCGTTGTTCGTAGGTCGATGGAGTCGTAAGTGGGGGGTTACCTGTATGTAGAAATCGCTCTATGGAAAGAAAGAAATGACCAGTCGTCCTGAGGAGACCCCCTTAGTGGGGCCCCGCCCCCGGTAGAGCATGTTTCACAGGTTTCTCCTCAGAGCTCCTTGCCGCAATGTGAAGTAAGCATGATGCATCCAAGCTAATTAAGCACCTGACACGTAACTAACGCTAGATAATGTCGCAAAAAAGGACATACTGTATATCCTTCAGGGGCTGAAAAAGGAAGATGAAGAAGAAGAGAAAAAAACAGCAAGATAAAGGTATGTTTGTACAAAGTACGTCTCTTTTATCAAAAAATATTTGTGTAGCTGCTAATGCATAAATAGCTTGCTAGCACTACCGCGTTTGTATTTGTTAATAACTGAGTTTTAATTTTATGTGAGTTGATTGGCCCTATATCTTTTTTTGGGGGGGGCTCAAAACAGCGTTTTTGCTAACGCTTGATAGCAATAATTAAAACTTCACAATACATAACATTTGCTAGCCAAATATTTACATCAGGCATATTAATAATGGCTTACTAGTTATGCTTGAGTTGGCAACAGGTTGTGGACTGTTGAGCATGATAATTTATGTGACTAAAATAAACAATTTTTCACACAAACTTATGTGAAATTCTGCAGGAGCACTGAAAGACTCACCATGTAGCATACAATTAATTTTTAGTTGTAGCAATTACACTCCAGAGTCTGTAATGAAAGTATGCAAGGAATGTGTGTGCATAAGTATGTATTTCATCTTATGTCCATCTTTGTCCTTTTCAGAGCTAAGTGTATTATCCCCATCCTCTGTGCCCACTACGATCACTTCTGATCTACCTGGTAAGTTAACTGCAAAACATACTTTTTATAACTCCCAAACTAACTCATAAAAATTTAATTTACAACGTAAGCAGAAAATAGAGGACTTTTTGGAGGAACAAATACTGTTTAAACATGTCTGAAGAAAATTTCAGTTTTGAACTGGCTGATTTGTTTTATTACTACAAGCAAAAAAAGCAAAGTATGAAAGCATTTTTATACTTTTTCATAAAAAATGAACAACATAATTATAAGTATGATGTGACATCTAACATAACTACATTTTTTATTTTCATCTTAGGTCCATCTCCATCCTCTATGACCGCAGTCTCATCTGTGTCTGCAACTACTGCTGAACTACCTGGTAAGCAAAACCTCTTTCATATAATTGTTTAACCATCTTGAGATATAATTCCGATATTATTTCTAAAATCAGACAGACAACCAAATTATTTACAATTATTTAAAATAAATTTCAGTTGGTGTACTGGCAGATTCCTTTTTTATTATAAGCAAAAACACTGGTATAAGAATTGTTTAACTTTTTATTTAAAAAAGTAAGCAAAATAATTGTAAATGTGATATGACATCTAACATAACAATTTTTGTTTGTTTTCATCTTAGGTCCATCTTCGTCCTCTGCAGAGCTCAGTCTAGCAATCCCATCCTCTGTGCCCACTGTCTCATATGTGTCTGCAACTGCAGATGATCTACCTGGTAAGTTAACAGCAAAACATCTTCTATAATTACTCTTTGTGCTCCAGATCATTTTCAGATTACCAGTTATATACATCGCAAACTTTTCTGCCCTTTTATGTTATTATTAATCATCATCTTTCTTTTGTCTCTTTCTCAGAAGCTTCCACATCAAAGTCTGAGCCACACCAAGGATCATCAGCTCTGCCAATGGACCCAGCTGAGTGGCCATCTTTCCTCTCAGATGTAAACAGGACTGAGCAGGTGATGAGAGGACCACTGCCTATTAAGGATACCTTTTCCTTCCCCAAAAGGCATGATGGGCGAAGTTTTTATTTTTAGAAAGTTTGATTTTACCAGTTTATTCATAGGCAGTTTTATCAATACATTATGTCATATCTGGCCTTCTGAGGACATTCATGAACTTGATGTGGTCCAAAATTAAAATGTTTGACACCCCTGCAATAAATTACATATATACATTAAAAAGGACTGTCAGAGTTGCAATACGTTTTGTCAGGTGGGAGAATGATAAAACCATCTGACCGTTGATTGCAGTAATTCACATTATTAGTAGAAACAGAGGGCCCCCATCCAAATTTCGCTTAGGGCCCCAAAGAGGCTTGGGCCGACCCTGCCTGTGTCCCCAGCCTTTTTGACAGGCTGAAATAGCTGATAGGAAAACTTTAATAGTTGAATAAGAACAACCTTTTTCCAGTATGTCCTGAAGGAAGGTCAGGATCTGAGCCAAGTCGCATGCGTAAGAAATAATATTTCTTTCTGAGCACCAGGCTTCAAAAATACGCCACTTCTAATAATAATAATAATTAATTCAATTTATAACGCACTTTTCATTAATGAAAATCTCAAAGTGCTACAAGGTGCAACAGAATTAAATGTCAATAAAACAAGTAAAAAAACAAGTAAAATCAATAACAAGTATCAACTAAGATCAAAAGTAGAATCATGAGGAGGTAGAGTATGCTCGGTTGAAAAGAAAGGTATTCAAGCCGCTCTTAAAGTCAACCACAGACTGTGGGGCTCTCAGACAGTCAGGAAGAGAGTTCCACAGGCGGGGGGCAGCCACACCGAAAGCCCGGTCTCCCATGGTCCTTAATTTTTGCACCACTTCTGTGCATATAGAGACTGTGTTGACATAGCACGGGCATTTTGTATGGTTTTTACCACATTTTCCGGCAGGCCTGACGCCATCAGCTTGTTCTTTTCTGCCAACAAGCTGAATTTTTTGGCAGTTCCTGGCCTAAGCGGCTGGACTGCCCCTTCTGGTGACATAGAGGCTGTGAACCCCTGGGGGTCAACCAAGTTGGGAAGAAGGCCTCCTTGCCGATGTGCCACCAGGTTGCTCTGCTCGGGGTAACCGAGGGCAGATGCAACCTGTCATCCTTATTAGACAGGATTGGAGCAGAAAGTCTATTTTCCCCCTCCAAGTTTGGGGTCATGGGACTGGGAGACTGCAAGTTTTGTAAACGAGCAGATCTCCTGACTCCAATCCCTTTTCTGAAGTGGTCCAATTTACTGTTCCTTGGCTTTAATAGAGCGTCGGAACCAGGTCAACCGACCGGGGTCTGTGTTTCACTCGTTAGGATAATTTTGCTTGAAAGTAGAGCTGGATCAGCACAGAGAGGAAGGTCACATGCTGTCTGATTACTGCTTGGACATTGCATGTCCCTCACCTTGCTCTCGACTGAGGCAGTCGCAGCCCTTCCCTCTCCCGTCCTCCCCCCCCCCCTGCTGCTGGCAGCTCCTCAGCTAAGCACCTCGAACGCAAATTAAGATGGATTGGAGGTTTGGGCATTCGATTCTACAAACAAGATCTCTACAGAAGGAACGGCACAAGGGGAGCCTTCCCACCCTCACAGAGTGACGGAGGATACGCCATGGATTCCGCCATGGATTCCGTGGATTCCTGGGAGTGCTCTGTGGAGGTGAAGAATCTTGGATTATATTGGATTATGATGGCAGCGCTTTGCTTTTTTTGGCGTTTGTGGAGCACTGGTCTATCGCAAAATGAGGGAGACTTCAGCAGGTCTTAATGCCTGGAGCACCCGACGTCTGGTCTGTGCCGTGACCTCGAGAAATCAGCTGTTTGTGAGCTTATCCCGAGGGTGAAACAGCTCTCCCACGGATTTGGACTCTGGACGCTGTGGTCAACATCAGAAATCAGCTGTTTGCGAGCTTATCCAGAGGGTGAACAGATCACCCTCGGATTGGGACTCTGGTCAGCTGTGGTCAACATCTGAGGTCAGAGCTTGGATCAGTGGAAAAAGTCCCGAATTGGATCACTTTGGAACAGAATCGCCCTTACAGACTGAAGGCCACAGAAATTACAATGTGTGCCTGATGTGAAAATATTTGTGAATTCTTATCTGACTCCCTTGGAAACAACCTTGGAAAAGGCTGGATATCTAATTTCTCCTGAGATGTGCTTACTGTGGACAAAATAGCTGCTGTTTGTCTTGTCTGCTACCCCCCCCCCAGGAGAACTTTTCTATGAGCGTTATCGGAGGCATCCGGAATGTATCATGGACAGATCCTCCCTGCCTCAGTCTCTCTCTCAACATGCAACATGTAACTGTCCTTATGTGCTTATGGTATGGTTTTTACTGTGTCATGCGGTGTCTTGCAGACAAAATGTGATACATTTTTTTTAATACTAATGCTGTAACCCTCATGGTTTCTTACCTTTTTTTCACACCTTTGACCTTCATCCCGAGACGGATGAGAGAG
>JBBPBX010076527.1:0-17090 GCA_038048925.1 Garcialebias charrua | reverse complement strand
CCATCTCTTGCAGGTTTCGTTGAAGATGGAGGAAACAAACTGAGGTCCTTGATCAGAGAGTATGTATGATGGTACACCCCATTGTGTCAAAATCTCTTTGATCAGGTATTGAGAAACTGTCTCAGCAGAAGCTTTACGGAGGGGAAACATTTCAACCCACCGAGTGAAATAATCCACAAAAACCAGTAGGTGGATGTTGCCATTAATACTACGTGGAAAAGGTCCCATGAGGTCCACGCCTATCAACTCCCATGGTGCATCCACTTCTGTTTGCTGTAACTTTCCTGGGACTTTTCGTTTGTGAGAGTAGGTATTCAAACTGTGCATCCATCCATTTGTATTGTTCTTGTCCATAGTCTTGAATTAATTTTTCCACACTTTTTATTGTTGTGTCCCTCATATTGCTCATCTCCCATTTAACACTGGTTTTTATTTCCTCCATGGCAGTTTTTAACTCCGTTTCTGGAAAAAGTTGACGTTTATCCGATTTAGTTTAAAGCTACGGCTAAATGCTAAAAGGTAGTCAACGCGGCCTTAGAGCCAACAGCGCCGCTATAGCGGCCAGAATGAGTAATTACAGTCACATTGTGGTAAATTTCAGCTTTGAAAACCTGCAATCTGCTGGTTTAAAAGTATGAGAACAAGAAACATTTACACAGAATAGATGCTAAACCCTCTGCATTTATTTTAAAACAACATCTTTTAAAGTTATTCTGTGCACTCCAGTTTATTTTAAATAAAAAGTTTAAAATAACAAACAAAAAGCATCTGCTGACTTGATTTTCACAAAAATCAAAACAAAGATAGCAGAACAAATTTGAGGATGTCAAATAACCACAAATTAATAAAAATCACAAATTTTTATTTGGAATAACATCTGTAATGTTATGTTGAGCATACAAAAACTCCAGTTTATTTTAAATAAAAAATATTTAAAATAACAAACAAGAAATCCTATTTTCACTCCTGATAACTGTCAAAATACTGCAAAACAGTTTAGCCAAACTGCAATACATCTTTTTAAGGCATGATGGAGCAGCTTCCTGGGAACATTTTAGTGTGAATATTGCAGTTATTTCAAATCTTTTAAAAAGTTTTTGAGTAAGTAAAACGAAAATCATGCTTGTGTTAGTTAGTAACTGTTGTTAAAAAATAAGTTATATTTAAAGTTAACACTGCTTGCATTTAACTTTTACAGGTTCATTAAGGGTAAGTCCTGAAAGAAGGTACCTATGAATAGAAATACTTATTACACGGTGAAACACTTATACCACACAGCTGGTTAGTTTGATTGACTCAATGCCACATTTAAAAGTGAAGATTTATTTGCACACATTAAAATACGAACTGTCTTATTGATTTCACAAAAATCAAAACAAAGATGGAAGTTCAAGAAGGTGCGCGTCCAAGGCTCATACAGTATGTGCCTCTAGTAGACTCATACATCACAGGGTACCAAGAGGGACCCCGAAGCCGAGGACCTGCTCCCCCTGCACCTCGCACAGAGAGAAAATCTCTCTCATTGTGTGGTGACTACTTAGCTGCCCGAAATGTCTTGCAGGAAAAAGATGAACATCCTTTGCATTTCTTTGACAGGATTTTCAAGGCGTATGCAGGCGACATAATGGAACCGGGACTTGAAGAGCAGACGCTTTTCAAATCTGTTTTCAGAAATAATCTAATCTCTGATATTAGATTCAAGTTGACCTGGTGTCAATTAGAAGTAACATCTTTGGATGAAATTATACAGGGTGCTGTAACTGCTTTTGAGGCTCACATGCAAAGCAAAACACCCTCTGAGGTGTGCCCAGGTCAAAAGGTCGTATCCCAGTCGCTAAAAATAGAAGAGGTTCTCTCTCCTATAGAAAGCGAGAATAAACGCTGTCGTATCAAAGGCCCTCTGACCTCAGAGGAGATGGAGAACATACGTCGGTTGTTAGAAAGGTTGGATAATGCAAGCAAGAATAAACAAGATTTTCAAACTGACAAACAACGAAAGGTTGGTGCCAGCTGGAACAGTGACTTACAATGGTTTAGAGGGAGCCCCGCTCCTGGAGCACCTCAGATTGAAAAGTCTGAGACAAGCGATGAACCACAAAAGGTAGGTGTTGACTCTTTAAGAGACCCAAAATGGTTCAGATCGAACCAGGTGGGTGAAAACCAAGGTCTACCGGTGGGTGAACTTCAAAAGGAATTGAAGTATGAGGACCTAAACTCATGTAACAATGCGTGGTCCCAACAGAAGCCCCCGAGCCTCGGAACTGCACCTCCTGCGCCTCGAACAGAAAAGTTCGAGACGTGCAAAGTGTCACGAATGTCCCAGAAAAATGGCCCAACACCTCTATGCTCGGAAGAGACAGAGGAAGTAAGTAGTTTGTTAGTAGATTTGAATGTTACAGTGCTTGACCAACCTGATACAATGAGTGGCGTTATCATTGATAATGACACTATCAACACTGACCTACCTGGAGCGATGTGTAACACTATCTTTTACAAAAACTCAGAGCTCACAGTTAACATTAATAACATTAACACAGATGCCTCAGATGTTGAAAATAAAGATGCTGACAGCAAACAAAATGCTGACAGCCAACAAGATCCTGAAGGTCATGACACGGTCTGTCTAACAGACGTTACCGCAGAAGGCACGGATGACTCCTCAACCGAGAACACTAGCCCGGTAAGTGAACCTTCAAATAGAGATGAGGCAGAAGAGTCCCAACAGTTGGACCCAACCCTGGCCCAACATGAGAACATCCTCTGCGAGCTGGAACAATCAGCACTCACTGAACACTACCTACCACAGGTAGAAGAAGGTGTGGAGATCCACGGATCCCACACCGAAGACGCTGTTCTGTCCTCTGGGATAGATAAATCGGCAATCAGCCAAGCTTTCGAGGAAACCTTGGTTCAAGAGCATTTGAGTCTAGAACTAATCAGAAATGACATAGTTTCTACAGACTCAAAGAGCCCCTCTTCAGACAAAGGGGGGGCAAGCACACACAACGACAGTGACCCGTCGCAGTCTGAACAATCAGACACACCTGCGACTGCGCCGACAGTTGTGACATACCTGAATTACACAGAGAGAGGTAAACGTAAGAAGAAACGTTGGCCGAAACCTAAAAGGTTCCTGTGTACTGTCTACTCTCAGCTGCGAAAACCTCTTAAACTAAACATTGGCATCCTAACTTGTGCCCATGGACGGACGTCCTCACCTGTGTTCGTGGTCCCCCATGACCTCAGGGGGGTGATGTTAGGTCATGCCCAAGACAAAGACAAAGATTTCAATAACCCCACAAACAACAAAGATCTTGCAAACTCACAGACTTCATGGGAAATTAAGGTCGTCCAAGCACAGGATAGTAAATAAACTAAACAGTTTAAACTATACTAGTTGCGAAAAGAAACCGTTCCAACTAGAACTTAGAAACGCTAAGTCTAAAAACCCACAACAAAAAACTAACCTTAACAACCATTTAAATCTGCAGGATTTAATTGACATCGGTTATAAAGCTAAGACCTGTTTTTATTGTGTGATACACGTTGGAATCTGACGACAGGAGTGAGTTGAAGCAGTGAAACGTTGTTTTCTAGTTGCTTAATTGCTACTTTTGTTGTTGTTGAAGCTTGGTATTGTTTTTGAACACTCCCAGCCAAAAGAGGTTTTTATTAATGATAAGTTAAAGACTTAAATGGATTTAACTATGCCAACATGCAGTTTTCATTTTGTTAAACCTCAGTAATTGAAGTGTCATTGTAGATTAATGCTACTTAAAGTACTATAATCTACACTGATCTCACAATCATTTAAGTAGAACCGATTTGGTCGTTTCTATTCTAGATTACCTATTCGTTTTTGATGAGTCTCGCCATAGACTTCAAAATTTATAGGGAATACCAAATCTTGCGTCGTTTGTCTTAAAGGACAACAGACATTTAGACCAAACTATATTTTCTTTTCTATCTTAGTTAATTTAACTTAAATTATGAATGGAGGAATAGTTTGGAAGAAGAGGCCTTCGTTACAGAAGCCCTCCTGAACAATCTATAGACGTAGATCCCTATATTTAACTTTGATGCATGATCCACCCCTTAATTGGTAGTTGTAGCTGATCTAAACCATGATAGCTTACATACCAGGTAAATATAGGTAAGGCTAATGTAAAATCCCAATCATAAGCCCAACTAAAACCACATAATTGCATGACACATAGAACCAGAGTGGCACGGACTGGAAACCAACCAGCCTTCAACCTTCGATGTGGGGACCTGCTACTTCAACGTTGGTCTTCAACCTTCATCCAAGGGTCGCCTCCTCTGCGTCAATCAAGGGATCCCCTCTACATGCTGATTATAAAAACAATTGTTGCTGATGAAATCACCAACTCTAATCGATATGGAATTATCGTTGTGGATTATAAGACTTTGTTTTCCAAAGGATCACAGACTTTGTTTTCCAAGAGTTAACAGACTCAGTTTTCCGAGGGATTAAAAGCTTACCGCAATGGGATTACCTACGAACAGTATGGAATTTCCAAAAACTTTATGGGATTATAATTTTTGATTTTTTTTTCCACTTGCTGGATTACTTCAAGATCAGAGACAGTTCAAGGTTTCCTTTCGTGTTGGACCCCATCCCCAAGGACTGGCGATGACTTCCAAAAGGGGGGAGATGTAGTGGGCATGACCATGCCCGTTCTGATACTTGAACTGTCCCAGTGACACCTTTTCACTGATACTCTCAGAAAAAGGACATTAACACTATTTTATTACATTATTTTGAATCAAAACACAATAAGTCATAAGAGACTCTCTTATTCCTCTTTTTGTGTTAATGAATAACCTTGTGTTACTTGTATAAGCATTATTGAATTCAATGTTTGTTAAGTCAAAGACTGTTTAATTCAAACTGTTTAATTCAAGTTGGAAATCCAATGGTATTTCAAAATAATGATCACTTCTTCATATGATGAATCAAACGGTGAAAGTGAATTAATATGTCAGACTGAACTCGATCAGTTTTGTTAGAAGTTAGAATGCAGTTTCAATCAGTTGTTTTATGAAGCTGGCTCCAGTCAATCTGTTTCTCTCTCTTCATTCTAAACAACTTCTTCTCTGTTCTAAAAACTGATATCCGAGTGACCTTCATCCCACTGGTTCGTTTGGACCAATGGGGAAACAACAAGTCACTGATCACAGATCCTTCCTTAAAGTTCTAAGCTTTTGCTGGAACTGTCGGAGTTTGCTGAGGACCTCAATGCCATGAGGTTCCCCAAGGAACTGATGATCGTCTGGTCAACACGCTAATGACCACGTCATTCAGTTAAAGGCTTATAACTTGCCAAGTTATAAGTCATCTTCAACAGCTGAAAAAGCTCTCTTTTATTGACATTCCTTTAAGGAACGTCTTATCTTGAAAACAACACCAGGAGCTGCCGTTACTTTCGGTTCGAGTCAAGGCGCACGTCTGGAGACGCTGAGAATGGTAAACGAACTGACCAAACTGGACCGAGGGAGACTGACCATCTTCACGAGGTAACAAGTCGTCAAATGCTTTGCCAAGGGTACCAACGTGTAGCCGAGTTCAGCCGGAGAGCTGCCATGCTTCTGGTTAAACACATCAAGATAACTCCCTGACTCTTAACTTTTCTTCCTCCATTTTCTCCTCCTAAACCTTTATCTTCCTAAGCCAGAAACTAAGTTAATGTACCTACAGAAATGAGTAAAATATCATCCTTCACTGTTCTGTTGTTCCTATATTTCATCTGTGCTGAAGTTAATTATAGGAAAAATAATCAACCAATCATGTACAAATGTGTGATGTAATTTACAATTATGTTAAATAAATGGTCCAGTCCTGCTGTGCCAACATAAGTTTAACGTTTCCTGTGAATTACATCTGGTCAAGGTATAGAATTATTGGTATTGAACTGAAAAAGAGAGAACCCGTTTAATTAATGATGTATTTTTATCTCAGTCTAAACCCTGCCAATTTATACATCTAAAATATAGGTAAGTCAGTAAACTGACCCCTTCCTATATTACTACATTTGGTAGGAGGTTCCATCTCTTGCAGGTTTCGTTGAAGATGGAGGAAACAAACTGAGGTCCTTGATCAGAGAGTATGTATGATGGTACACCCCATTGTGTCAAAATCTCTTTGATCAGGTATTGAGAAACTGTCTCAGCAGAAGCTTTACGGAGGGGAAACATTTCAACCCACCGAGTGAAATAATCCACAAAAACCAGTAGGTGGATGTTGCCATTAATACTACGTGGAAAAGGTCCCATGAGGTCCACGCCTATCAACTCCCATGGTGCATCCACTTCTGTTTGCTGTAACTTTCCTGGGACTTTTCGTTTGTGAGAGTAGGTATTCAAACTGTGCATCCATCCATTTGTATTGTTCTTGTCCATAGTCTTGAATTAATTTTTCCACACTTTTTATTGTTGTGTCCCTCATATTGCTCATCTCCCATTTAACACTGGTTTTTATTTCCTCCATGGCAGTTTTTAACTCCGTTTCTGGAACATCAGGTGCAGCCTGTGTTTTGTGTTGAGCATGAGAAGGAGGCTGTGGTGCTAAAGGGGAATCCAACATCAAATCCAGTATGGTTAATTCCATGTCCAGGAGAGAGTATGCTGTGGAGCATGTAGGGGTCATCACCGTTGGGGGTGTGGAAGTGCTTGGAGGGTGATCGATTTTGTTTGCTTCTGTACTCATATTTTATTTTTATTATTTTTATTTATTTATTTTTCAGTGCTGATCATAAAGTTGTCATTCAAAAAACTCTCCCATCTGGGGTGCCATTTTTTATGTGACGGTTTTACAAAAGTTTGTGTTTATTAAAAAAAGGGTGCCAGCCAGGTATCCCTCCTGACAGTTAGGATTAACACTTTTTTTTCCTTTTTTTTTTCATTTATAGATGGCCTCCCTTCACACCTTATAGCCATCCTCTCACTCCAATATGTATTTTTTTTCTTATTTATTTATTTATTTTTTGTAATTTTTTTTTTTAGAGAGAGAAAGAAAGAAAGAAAAGAGAAAGTAAGACAACAGAACAACAATTATCCACAAAAAGAGCACAAGGCAAACACACCAAACCTCCATCCACAATCCTGCAAAGCACATGACAGAACACAGCAACGAAACATACAAGCATAAAGACTAATAATATTCATGACCTTGCAGTAGAATTCTATAAATACACATACCCATACCTACAAATATATATACAGTATACATACATATACATTTATATTCATTCATATACCCATCTACATATCTGCATATATCTACATATACATCCCTGCATCCAATTGTGTGTGGTTGTGAGCATGCATAAGTGAATAAGGTTCCTCCAATAGAACATTTAGCAGCGACTGTGAAGCATCAGAGATCCGTCCCCCCAAAGCCCGAGACAGACGAAGGGGCGATCAAGGCCCAAGACCCCAGGAAGGACCCCGAGCCCAGAGTCCCCAGGACCACCCGAACAGGACGAGCCACTCGTCCACTCCCCAGATCCGACCAAGGGGAAGAACCGGACGAACCCCACCAGCGACCACACACAATGACCCCCCGGGGTCAACCGCGACAAATACACAGGCCCCCGCCGGAGCCCGCTGCACCGACGTAGCCCCAGGGCCGGTCACCGAGGCTCGGGCACCGGGGACGCCCATCCCTCAGGCCCAGACCCGACAGGACCAGAGGACCCGAGCCCCACCAGGCAGCCACCAGGCCGAGCCGACAAGCGCCCAGCCCCAGATGTGAGGGCCCCAAGCACGCCCGCAGGCAGAGGAACACCTACCAGGGGGCCACGTGGCAGGAGCGCGACACTAGGTAGCCTCAGAAGTATCAGAGAGGGGGCAGTCCAAGTCCCAGCCTGACACTTAAACATTCATACACAGACACACTCATTCACACCCACCCTCATCCTCACCCTCAGTCACAGAAAGACAAACAATAACGACACGCTCCATTCATAATCCCGATGCACACTCTATACCCCCTAGGTCCAAGACATGTACCTGCCCCCTACATGGGGCAGCCCACATCCAAACCCAGGAGGTAGGCCCATTCATTCTGGGGTGGAGAGTAGTAGACATCCAAGACCCGGCCCACCCCGCGCCCTGCCGACAGGACAGGAAAGGACACCCGAGCCCAAGCAGCCCCAGGGGCAGTGCACCGCCAGCCCCGCCCATGGCGAACCCGATGGCCCACCCCCTAGAATGTCCGCCAGGCAACCAGGGGGGTAAGAGAAAAATAAATAAATAATATATATACCGTATATATAAATACATAAATAAATAAAATTGAAATTAACAAATCAAGACCCCGACACACACACCCCCGTCCCCAAATGTACTGTTGTTGAGTGTTGTTGTAAAATGTACTTAAAAGAGAAAGAGAAGGAGCAAAGGCTAGCATTGTACCAGTTTCCCCTCCACTCCAACTCTAACCCAGAGTTGAAAAAAAAAAAAAAAGGATTAACACTTTTGAATTACTTTTGTATTTTATTTTAGTTTTAAACCTGTCACACAAGGACCATCCACTTTAATGGTGTTGACCCTTTCACAACTTGAATGACAATATATATATATATATATATATATATATATATATATATATACCGTATTCTCCGGTCTATAATACGCTGTATTTTTGCTCATTTGAATGTCCAGCGTATTAAACACCGAAGAGTATTATTTATGGATTTTTTCCCATATTTTTAGACTCATTTTTCGCTCTGATTCTTCGTTTTTCATTTTTGGCGAAAATGGTGCAGTACCAGTTTCGGCCGCTATACGGGCGCTGTAGGCAGCAGCCAGCAGAGGACTCAGAGAGTGAAGAGGAAGAGGGGCCACTTCCAGAAGTTTCTACTTGCTGTGTCCGAAAAAAGCCTCCTTTGGTCGGACTGATGACTCTGTCGCTGCCCGCTCCCTGCTGTGGATGTAGCTGTTTTTGTTTGCAAGATACCACTCATAAACCACACCGCGGATTTTTAAATCCAGCTGATTTCACATTTGGTTCAGCTCAGGAGCCCGTCTGCTATAGTGAGGTAAGAAATATATTTTTAAGCGTTTATTTAGCTAAATTTAAAGAAACAAAGCGTCCGGTTTGACAAATCCCCCCTGCCTCAAAAAAAAAAAGTTCTTAAGCCTTTTCTTGTCTTCCACAATCAACAGGTCAAGGCTCCCATATATTTACTGCCCCATAGCAAGAGCTGTGGAATAATAAAAAATAATAATCAGGCCCAAGTGCTCACGATTACAAATAAAACAGTAACAAAATGAATAAATAGACTTACAGGTCTCGTGAAAGTGTCAAAGCAGAATCGGGAATCCATAAGCTGCTTTGTTTTTGTTTTTGTCATCTGTAATGAACAAATGTAATATTTTGAAATCACTATGGGGCATAACTGATTCATTTTTAGTAATATTAAATATTTAATTCTGGGACTTACAAATAATTAACTGGGTGATGTCACACGCTTCCAGGATCTCCGGCATTCACGTTGGAGCGCGCACAGGAGTAGACGCCCGTTTCCTTTTGTTTTTTCGGTCCACGGTGATGGTTTTAGCAGGAAGTGAAGGGATTTGGAACATGCGAGGGATCGCACAGCCTCGGATTTAAAGGGGACCACATATACGCTGGTCTGAGCAGCCCAGTCCTCACCTCCTTCTACAGGTGTGCAGTGGAGAGCATCCTGTGCTCCAGCATCAACGTGTGGCATGGAGGCTGCACAGTTGAAGAGAGGAAAGCTCTGCAGAGAGTGGTGAAGGCTGCACAGAAGTCTGTTGGAGTCAGTCTCCCCACCATCACAGACATTTACACCTTCAGATGCAGGAAAAGAGCCACCTGCATCATGAAAGACCTCACTCATCCAGCACACTCACTCTTTGCCCCACTCCCCTCAGTACGGAGGTTGAGGAGCATCAAGTAGCACTTTGAGATATGTTTGATGTAAAGTGCGTTATAAATAAAAGTTATTATTATTATTATTATTATTATTATTATCAAGTGTAGAACCACTAGACTGAGGAACAGCTTCTACCCTGAGGCTGTTAGACTCATGAATAAATAAAAATAAAATAAAAAAATAAACACTGCAAAATATCACATCATACTGATGCTGATCTGTTTTCTTGTTGCTGTATTCATCTGTGTTCATCTGTGACCATCTGCTCATACAAACTCATGTTCGTGCTGCTGTGTATTACTAGTTGATGCTTTTCTTAGTTAGCTGTGTATTACTAGTTGATGCTTTTCTTAGTTAGTTCTAGATGTTATTACTGTTTTTCTCTTTCATTTGTTGTTGGATGTAACTGGGACCTCGTGTACATAATCTCGTTTTCATCTCATGTACCACATGCGGTGCAAATGACAATAAAGACTCTCTGACTCTGACTCTGACTCTGATATTCAAAATTCACTTTTTAATGTTTTTTTTACTCAACTTTGGGTATTTACTTCATAAAAAAACAGTCCTAAGGCCAAAAAAATGCACCCAGTGGTTTATTTACTCTAAGTAGATTTATTTATCTTTGATAAATACACTTCGTTTCCCACTTCCTGCGGTTTGTGACGTCACAAACCGCAGCCAACCACCTCAAACCTGAGTCCAGCCCCTCACCTAGCAACCCCTGGTTAGGCTCAACCCACTTCTGTATTAAACACATGACTGTTGTTTTTCATGATTTCATCTCATCTTTTGTTTATATGTTCTTAATTTCATGTGTACAGCACTTTGTTGCAGCTGTGTTTTTTTAAATGGCTTTATAAAGAGTCAGAGTCAGAGTCAGAGTCAGAGAATCTTTATTGTCATTTGCACCGCATGTGGTACATGTGATGAAATGAGATTATGTACACGGGGTCCCAGTTACATTCAACAACTAAATGTAAGAGAAAAACAGTAATAACATCTAGGATTAACTAAGAAAAACATCAACTAGAAATACACTAAGCACTAATGTAATAGAAAAACAAAATCATTACAAACAGACAGCCGCACGAACATGAGTCTATATGAGCAAATGGTCACATATGAACACAGCAACAAGAAAACAGATCAGCATCAGCATGATGTGATATTTTGCAGTGTTTACTCTTATTATTTATTTATTCATGAGTCTAACAGCCTCAGGGTAGAAGCTGTTCCTCAGTCTAGTGGTTCTACACTTAATGCTCCTCAACCTCTTTCCTGAGGGGAGTGGGGCAAAAAGTGTGTGTGCAGGGTGAGTGGGGTCTTTCATGATGCAGGTGGCTCTTTTCCTGCATCTGGAGGTGTAAATGTCTGTGATAGAGGGGAGACTGACTCCGACAGACTTCTGTGCAGCCTTCACCACTCTCTGCAGAGCTTTTCTTTCCGCAACTGTGCAACCTCCATGCCACACATTGATGCTGGAGCACAGGATGCTCTCCACTGCACACCTGTAGAAGGAGGTGAGGACCGGGCTACTCAGACCAGCTCGTCTCAGCCGTCTGAGGAAGTAGAGTCTCTGATGACCTTTCTTGATCAGGCTGGTGGTGTTGTTGGTCCAGCTGAGGTTATCATTCAAGTGTACACCCAAGTACTTGTAGCTGGAGACCACTTCCACTGCAGATCCACTTATGTTCAGTGGGGTGTGGGTGTGTTTGTTCCTTCTGAAGTCCACAATCATCTCCTTTGTCTTCTTCACATTTATGTGAAGGTTATTGTCTTTGCACCAGCTCTCCAGGTGTTCCACCTCCTGCCTGTAGCTGGACTCATCATTGTTCGTGATGCAGCCCACCACAGCTGTATCATCTGCAAACTTTACAATATGACAGCCTGGATGGGTGGCTGCACAATCATGTGTGAGCAGAGTGAACAGAAGAGGGCTTAACACACATCCTTGAGGAGAGCCAGTGCTGAGGGTTATTGTGGAGGAGGAGAAGTTGTGGATCTTCACGGACTGTGGTCTGTTTGTTAAGAAGTCTGCGACCCAGTTACAAATGGAGGGGCTTAGTCCAAGTGTAAATAGTTTGTCCATCAGGGTTTGGGGGATCATGGTGTTGAAGGCAGACGTGAAGTCCACAAAGAGCATACGGACGTATGAGTCCTTCTGATCCAGGTGGGTGAGAGCAGTGTGGACCACAGAGGAGATTGCGTCCTCTGTTGATCGGTTCTCACGGTATGCATACTGATGGGGGTCCACGTTCATGTTGATGGATGTTTTGATGTGAGTCATGACCAGTTTCTCAAAGCATTTTGCGACTATCGGGGTGAGGGCCACTGGCCGATAGTCATTCAGGCCAGTCACTGTGGAGCTTTTTGGGACTGGGATGATGGTGGCAGTCTTCAGGCAGGTGGGAACTGTTTCCAGGGCAAGTGAGGTGTTAAAGATGTCTGCCAGCACATCGCAGAGCTGATCAGCACATTCTTTTAACACTTTCCCGGGAATGTTGTCCGGACCGGTTGCTTTGTGAGGGTTGATTCTCTTGAGACTACTCCTCACTTCTGCTGCGGTAACGCTGAGACGCTCTTCATCCGGTGGTGAGGTGAGTCTGGTGCTGGGTGGTCTGTTTGGGTCCTCAAAGCGTGCATAAAACCTGTTGAGGGCATCTGGCAGAGATGGATCTCTGGGGCATTGTTCACTCCTTCCTTTATAGTCTGTTATGCACTTTAATCCCCTCCACATGCTCCGTGGGTCTTGTGATGTGAACTGACCCTCAATTCTCTGTGCATACTTGGCTTTGGCCCTCTTGATTCCAGCAACCAACTCGCTCCTAGTCCTTCTCAGCTCCTCTGAGTTTCCAGACTTGAAGGCAGTATTCCTGGCTGCCAGCAGGGTGCGAACTTCCACATTTAACCATGGTTTGGTGTTTGGATAACATTTAACATATTTTTTGATGGAAACACTTTCTGAGCATGTGCTGATGTACCCTAGTACTGATGAAGAATATTGCTCAAGGCCAACTGATCCTCTGTTTTCAGCATCTCCTCTGAAGACACTCCAGTCTGTTCTTTCAAAACAATCTCTCAGCATGGGGCCACTGTCCTGGAGCCAGCACTTAAATTCCCTTTGTACTGGTCTGGAGCGTCTCAGTGGGGGGTAGAGAGCTGGAACCATGAAAACAGAGGTGTGGTCAGAAGCTCCTAGGTTGGGCCTGGGTATGGCCTTGTAACCCCCCCTGACGTTTGTGTAAACCTGATCTAGTGTTTTTCCTTCCCGTGTTGCTATGGTTACATGTTGATAGAGGTTTGGGAGACAGTCTTTTAAGCTCACATGGTTGAAGTCACCGGCTGCTATGCATAACGCTTCAGGGTTTTCATTCTGCAGTGAGCTGATAAGATCATGAACCTCCTGCTGTGCGACATTTCCATCAGCTCCAGGTGGGATGTAAATAACTGTGATAAAAATCATAGTAAAGTCACGAAATAAATAAAGTATAATTGTTATTTTTATGTTTTAGTTCAATTTTTAGTGTATTTGCGATCGCTCCCAACGCGCAGCGGGGAAAAATTAAACGAGCGGACCACCGACGTAGGGACCGACGGCAACGGGACACTGCTTCTGGCGCGATGGAGCGGAGCTTCAATTGTACAGCCTCGCTGCAGCGAGGACCTTCTCCTTACGGATTAATTTACGGGAGACACTTGGTGAACTTTGTGTTGTCTTGACTGGAACAGCGATAACTCCCAAAATCTCTGCGTGCAACGAGCGGAGCTGGCGAACACCGGAAGAGGAACAAGCTAACATTAGCATCGGATTCGGGTGGTCTCATGCTAAAAGGAGCAGCAAATTGCGGCGCGCTCAGACGGGTTTCGGTAAGTTATCTTAAGCTAGCACTAACAGTAAGTCAAATGAGTAATAAAAAAAGAGCTAATTTTAAAACAACAACACATTACAGATACTGGCTGTTACAGAGGGCGTAAACAGATCGTTGAAGGGCGTGGACTTCAGAACTTGTATCAGAAACCGGTCGTTCAAAACGAAAGTTAAAAATGGCAGAATTAAAAAGGGTATAATTGATTATCTAAGAATTATTTTGTGTATTAAAATGAATTAATATTGTCAAGATAGCACACAGACATAACATAAAAATTTTAAAGACCTATATGTGGTCTCCTTTAAGTTTAATTGTTTGACCAACGCTGGCGGAATTGTGGCAGCTGTTGCTCGTTTCAGGTCTGGAGAAAAAACTGCCATCTTTAAACTGGAAGGGCAAACGAGCTTGAACAGTGGACCAATCAGGTGAGTTCACGGCTGTGATCCAGGTGGGTCTTTACGTGTGGCAGGACGGGAGGGGCCAAGGGAGAACAAAAAGTAATGAAAGCAGCTCGGAGAATGAGCAGGCTGTCACAATATAATTAACTTGCAGCTGCATGATGATAAAAAAACTTGCAGAATTGTTTTTAGTTTAAAGATTACTCACCTACCCTATGTCATGATCCACGTTCTGTCTGCCATAGTTATGTTTTTAGTTTATCATGTCCAGACGCGGTCTCCTCGATGGGCAGTCTGGGCGGTCGCCCTGGGCGGCAGCCAGCAGGGGGCGCAAAGAAGAAGAAGAAGGAGAGATGTCGCGCCTCTTTTTTTTTTCTTTTGCAACTTTTGTTTTTAACAACATATCAGAACACCACTACCGCGCTGCTCCTGGGCCGCCCCGCCCTTCATTTATTCACATGTCCTCAGTTTAATCACCGCAGCAGCTGCTGGAGTGCACCGTGCACCTTTACTTTCAGTTTCGTTTTAGTAATGTTTGCGGACGTGACACTACGTGCGGTCAGTGGAAAGATAAGGGTGCAGAGTGAGAAGAGAAGGATTAAAAAGAGAAAGGCTCTGGAAACAGACGCAGCTAAATGTACAGGTTTGATTTGATTTGATGTTTATTCATTCATTTTAAAAGAACAATACAAGACAGTTTCATCAGATACAAGATTTCAAGTAGGATAAAATGAAGGGAGCAGAAAGAAGATGAAATCTTATTATATCTGCCCCTATTTCACAGTTTGTTCAACCAATGATAACTTTCAAGCAACATCACAGAATGAATAGTTCTACCTATTTTCCTAATTGTAATACACAAACTACATCACAAAATGAATAATTCTACTTAATTTTCCTGACTGTAAAACATAAACTAGATCACAAAATGAATAATTCTACTTAATATTTCTAACTGTAATACACAAACTACATCACCCATAATTCTAATTAATTTTCTAATTCTAATTTTTTTTTTTTTTTTTTTTTTTATAATTTTATTTAATTTTCCTATTTTTTTAATTATTTTTTTCTATTTAATTTTCCTAACTGTAATACACAAACTAGATCATAAAATGAATAATTCTACTTAATTCTACTTAATTTTTCTAATTGAAATACACAAACTAAAAGATGGCACAACATCAAGATGTTCACAAAATGAGTAATTCTACTTAATTTTCCTAATTGTAATACACAAATTCATCACAAAAATGAATAATTCTACTTAATTTTTCTAACTGTAATACACAAACTGCTTCATCTACAGGTGAGGCATGATGTTGAATTCTGCTGCAAACCACAGTTCAATTATGAAGTCAATTAATTTTGAGGTGTGTGGCATTGTGACATAACATCCTGTTATATAATTTAAATAATATTATATGAGTCTGGTGAAGAGCTGCTCTATAAAAGTGCCCTGAGATGTGTTGGCTTTGATTCTTATCCGCCCCAGAATTCGTTATTTGGTTCACTTTAGATCAGAAAGGAGAGATACACTGAAAATACAACAAACGCACGTAATTTAAAGTTCCAAAAACCAGTTTAATTATAAGTTTAAAAAGTCACAGAATACATTTGTTCTATTTCTAAAAGCCATTACATTTGTTCAAAAGACGTGGACAGTGAGAGAAAAAGAGGAAAAGGGAGAGAGAGGGGGAAGGAAGGACATTGAAAATGCGCATTTTCAAGGGAGACAAAGCAAATACAACCTGATGAGTTTTCCTCAGTGGGCTTGCTTGCGTTGACTGTCGTGGAGGAGGAAAAATCATATTTTTATACCCTTCTCTGGGCGTTGCCTGCCCTCAATTTAATAATAGAAGTTCTGCTTTATGCTCTTATTTGGGCATTTGCCTGCTCTCACCTTAATAATAGAAGTTCTGCTTTATGCTCTTATTTGGGCATTTGCCTGCTCTCACCTT
Source organism: Garcialebias charrua (assembly GCA_038048925.1). Classification (NCBI taxonomy): domain Eukaryota; kingdom Metazoa; phylum Chordata; class Actinopteri; order Cyprinodontiformes; family Rivulidae; genus Garcialebias; species Garcialebias charrua. The sequence continues at coordinate 936 of JBBPBX010076527.1, read as the reverse complement.
AATAATAGAAGTTCTGCTTTAAGACGTTGCCCTTCCCCAACTGCTAGAAAGCTTCTGTCAGGAAATTCCATTGCTTGTTTCAGCTTGCAAACTTTGCGTTTTTGAGAGTGAAGGATAATACACAGTTCTATATGTTAACCTGATTGAAACTAACACACAACTGTTATATAATTAATACCCAAGTGCTTTATAATCAAGGTTTTAACTGTTTCACAAATGTCCATGCAATCATGTCCTATATATGCCCCAAAGCAGCTCACACAAAACTATAAATCCACACACCCTTAGATCCAAAAATAGAGCAGTCCCTAAGCCTGCAGGACAGACACAAGCTGCATCCTTTTAAAACCCATTCAAGATGAAAAAACACGAAGACAAAAATATGTTTATTTCACAACAAACCCCCTTTGGACCTCATTATCTGAGGTCCATCCCAAAAGAAATAAAATCACACACCTAATAACGCAGCTAAACGCATATATACATAATATTCAATCAGTTTTTTCAAAATCCTCCAAGTTATAGTTTTTTAACAAAAGCAGTTGTCGCATCACTCCAAGATCCCTTTTTTCCAGGGTGGACGTGATAAGTCTAACCGTCAAAGACCTTAAACAATGCACGTAGCAGCACCCGCAAGTTATAAGTATGCCTAAGAAAATAGCCAATGATACCATTTTAGATACAAACACCTGTTTCCAGGGACCGAAGATCTTTATCAGCCAATCGTCCAGTGGGTCGTCCAGACCCGAATGAATTTATTAATATGCAAATTGTAGAATATAAGGAAATATATGCAAACTATGAACGATAATAATGGTAAGCGCTTAGGATATTGCAGAATTATGAACCTTAAGTTCCCAAGTTCCTTCTCCAGCAGCAAGGCAGTTGTCTCCCTTGAACACACAAAAATAGAGAAAGAACACAAGATTTATATCA
>JBBPBX010076526.1:0-17090 GCA_038048925.1 Garcialebias charrua | reverse complement strand
TAATTAATAAAAACTATGAACTATGTAGACCTATGCATTTTTTATTGTGGAAAAATTAAGTATAGAATAAAGCAGGGCCGACCCAAGCCTCCATTGGGCCCTAAGTGAAATTTAGTTTTGGGGCCCTTTATTTCTGCTAATAATGTGGATTACTGCAATAAACAGTCAAATCAGATCATTCACCCACCTAACATAAACTCATTGCAACTCTGACAGCCCTGTTTACATGATCCTATATGCATACATTTAGTGGTGCTAAAAGTACAAAAAAAAATACAGCAGTATGCAATGTACTTTACAGCAAAAGTGTCATCTGGTTTATTATCTTTGGTTCCAAAGAACTGCAGCAGTAATGTTCAAAATAATTTGTATGTAGTGCAAGATCAACAACAAACAGATAAAATAAATTAGATGCATAAAAATAAATTAAATTGTGCAAAAACAGACAAAATAAAATTTAAATTAAATCTCAAGGAAATACTTAAATAATGTAAATAAACAATTACTTTAAACCACGTAAAATGGTTTAGAAATAAACTTAAAGTTGAATAATTAGTTCTTAAAACTATGTAAATGTATGCAACAATTTGCAAAAGCTGAATTTAATATTAAATAGTATCATGTAGAAGTCCCCCCCCCCCCTATCAATTCCGCTTAGGGGGCCCCCTAGTGGCCCCGGGGCCCTAAGCAGCTGCTTAGTTTGCTTATGCCTTGGGCCGGCCCTGGAATAAAGCATAAAGTTAAATGAGTATGTTTTACTCCTTGAACATGTTTCAGCAAAAGAAATGACAGGAAAACTGCTAAAACTTGTTCTTTTTTGTCGTTTGTATAACAACCAATAAAATTCAGGTTTACGGTATGTTAGTTTTGGTCAAAGTTTGAAAGAGCCTCTGCAGTGTGACCAAAGAGCCGCATGTGGCTCCACAGCCGCAGGTTGCAGACCCCTGCTGTAGGCGATGTGCTTTGGTAGTAAGGCTAGGTTACTCATGAAGGCGGTGTCTTGACCAAACCTAACCACAGCAGCAGCTTTGCTCCGAAACGTTACAGAAATTTACGACGTGTTAAATGTCTCTTTTGTTCCACTCTGGCATCTCACCCTGCCAATTATAGGGACACCTGCAGAGAAGTCATTATCACCACGGCCTTTGGTGTCATCAACTAAACTTTTGTCCAGAATGATTTGTTAGATTTTTTATTTTTTATTTTAGCAAGCTCTCATCTTACAGTGTCTCCAAGAAACATGATACCGCCATCCTAATGAACAGAACAGATCAGTTTCATGCTGTTGTTCCTGACGTTTTTGGTACAACAGGAACATTTTGAGTCCAAAATGCCCCCTGACTTGTTTCTATGCTCTCAGCTCCTGAAATAAACCCCGTGCAACACAACATTTGGAAATCCAATTTGAGATGCACGGCTGGAGATTAACTGTAGTAATAACTATAAATCACGACTGAAATGCTGCCATGTCACATGCCACACTGCACCACTGATGACCAGGCCCATCTTTCACCGGGTATTTTTATCTGCATGCGCTGACACCCCACTTCTGGAATCGTCCTCTCGTTTTACGTCGTCAGCACCTTGGCCCGGACTGTGCACAAGTTCCTCACATATCTATAAATACCAGCCAGCTAAATGGCATTTTCTCTCACCCGCCCACCCCCCACTGCTCGGCAAGAACCAGCAGCTTTGTGACTTGGCGAGGAACGTTGCAGCCCCTACGCCACCAGACTTCTTGGGGCTTATAGCCTCTGGAGAACAGCAGCCTCCAACAGCAACAAAAAAAGGGTCTGCCTGCCACAGCGTTCAGATTCCAGAGTGGTTCCAGTTTGATAAGAAGCTGCAGTTGGTGTCTTTACCATGTCAGCTTTACCACAGTTCTGTAACCAGTGACAACATAGAAAATATAAGTCAGTAAGAAGCAACAGAACAACCAAGACATGGAGTTTTTTGGGGCTACAGAGTCTTTTCTGTTCAAATAGTTCATTCCGCTGAAGGTTGAAGCGTCGTATATCAGTGCTTGTTGGCTCATTTACACATTTTCACACACATGGGGGGGAGAAATGCACAAACACCTGTACATGTTTCCCCTGTCCAGAATGTTCTGCCAAGGTTTTTTGAAGCTGGCTGACATGAGGCACTAGAGACTGCAGGTCACCAACAGCTTCCTGCTATTTTGGGCCGCGTTGCAGCTTGAGGTTTTAATTTATTCTGCCAAAGTGAGTCAATCACTTAAAGGATAAGTTCAGACCTTGATCTGCTGCTGCTGGGTGAAAAGGCTCGGGGCGAGGTGGGGTTGGCGGAGCGCAGCATGCACACAACCTTATTTTTCGTATAGGAATCAAACCAGCGTATAATGACATTATGACAGCAAATAAACTCAGATGTTAGAAAAGACCAACTTTTGCTGGCCACAGAATGTGTTGAAAGGTTTGAATGCACAATTCAGTCAGCCAATGACAACATTAAAATTAAACATCTGACAGGGTGGGACGCAAGAGCGAGAGCACATCCAGATTGTTGCAATAAAAGTCTTTTGGGGAAAAAAACATGTGCATGAAAATTCATTTATTGGTATCTGATGTTTCTCCCTCATGCTGTACAGTACATACATACAGTACATTGATACTGTTCAGAGTTGCAGGGATATGATATTCTCCTGTAGCTGATGAAGGTGGGGTACACCCTGAACTGGTCACCAGTCCATCACATAAACATACTACTGTACTGTACATGAACCATCCAACACACAGACCAATTTAAGGATTGTGTATAACCCACGGTTGACCGAATTTTGCATGAGAAAACTAGAGTACTCGGAAAAAAAATAACCCAAGAGTGCACAATAACAGCCGACACAGATAAGTCTTAGCTGATAATACAGTACTGAGCCAGAGCCATCAGTCATGAACAAACTGTAGATACTGGAACTCTTGGGCTTGAGTGAAAAAAATCCCTCACCCAGAGGGAGCACTCCACATTTTTCTAGTTAAGAACTTTGGCCTCAAACTTGAAGGAGCTGACTCTTGTTGCAGCCACTTCACACTCAGCTGCGAACCACCCCAGTGCATGCTGAAGATCATCTCTTGAAGACGCCAACAGAACCACATCATGCTGCAAAAAAAAAGAAAAGAAGAGATGAGAGCCTAAAGTTCCAAACCAGACACCATCTTTTTCTTCACTACATTGTAGCCTTCACCACCCGCAGAGGGTGGTGAAGGCTGCACAGAAGTCTGTTGGAGTCAGTCTCCCCACCATCACAGACATTTATACCTCCAGATGCAGGAAAAGAGCCACCTGCATCATGAAAGACCTCACTCACCCAGCACACTCACTCTTTGCCCCACTCCCCTCAGGACGGAGGTTGAGGAGCATCAAGTGTAGAACCACTAGACTGAGGAACAGCTTCTACCCTGAGGCTGTTAGACTCATGAATAAATAAAAATAAAAAAAATAAACACTGCAAAATATCACATTGTGCTGATGCTGATCTGTTTTCTTGTTGCTGTATTCATCTGTGACCATCTGCTCATACAAACTCATGTTCGTGCTGCTGTTTATTCCCACTATATTAGGCTTAGTGTATTACTAGTTGATGCTTTTCTTAGTTAATTCTAGATGTTATTACTGTTTTTCTCTTTCATTGTTGTTGGATGTAACTGGGACCTCGTGTACATAATCTCGTTTTCATCTCATGTACCACATGCGGTGCAAATGACAATAAAGACTCTCTGACTCTCTGACTCTGACTCTCTCTCTGTTATTGTGATCCTCTCCATGAACCTGCAGTGAGCTTGACTGAACGTGAACACAGCTTTTGCTTTGGTTATACATATGAGGACCAGATAATCCTCAAAAGCCACTCCGACTCAACCCCCTTCATTTGGGGCAAACTGTCACTTCCATTAATGGTTTGTCTATGTTCTAACGCTCACCCATCAAGAGATGTGGATCAAAATTGAAAAAAACAAGTGGTCATATGATAGGCTTGCGACCTGTCCAGGGTGTACCCAAACCCCGCTTTGGCACAATGGCTGCTGACGCCACCTGCTCCCCTGCAACCCTCTACACAAACTGTTGCGCAAACAGTGGGTAAAGAAAATGGAAGGCTGGAGTGATCAAAAAAACATCCTGGAAAACAGCAACTGAAATGAGCTTTAGCTGCAAAGTACGGTAGTCTTGCTTAGCCTTAAAGGGTGAAAAGCTTGGAGTCACTGCTCCTCTGCATTGAAGGAGGTCAGCTGAGGTGGTTCAGGGACACCTCCTGGGCACCACTCTTTGGAGATTTATTATGCACATCCCACTGGGAAAAGATCCCAGGCCAGACTCAAAACTTGCTTGGAGATTTGGTCTGGGAACACTTTGGGATCCCTCAGGAAGGGTTGGAGAGTGTCGTTGGATCAAGGGCCAACTGGGTTTCCTCCTAGACCTGTTGCCTCCATAACGCAACCAGGGAAAAACAGAAGCTGAAGGATGGATGGATGGACACAACATTATAATTACCGTACTTTCCACCCTTTAAGTCGCTCCGCCCTATAAGTCGCATCAGTCCAATTATGTCCAATAAAGTGGAGAAATCCATAAACGTGTCGCACCAGCACCAGGCAGCTACTGATGGAAGCTCAGTGGATCTGGAACTTTATGCTTTCTCAGTTCTGGGTTATATTAGCACATGCTCTGAAAATGTATCCATAAAAAAATATGTTAAATTTTACCCCAACACAAAACCCTGGTTAAATAAAGAGGTCCGCACCCTGCTGGCAGCCAGGAACACTGCCTTCAAGTCTGGAAACACAGAGGAACTGAGAAAGAGCAGGAAAGAGCTGGTTGCTGGCATTAAGAAGGCCAAGGCCACATATGCACAGAGGATTGAGGGACAGTTCACCTCACAAGACCCACGGAGCATGTGGAAGGGCATCAAATGCATAACAGATTACAAAGGCAAGAGCAAACAATGCCCCAAGGACCCATCTCTGCCTGATGCCCTCAATAAGTTTTATGCACGTTTTGAAGACCCAAACAGACCAGCTAGCACCAGACTCACCTCATCACCAGATGAAGAGCATCTCAGAGTGACCGCAGCAGAAGTGAGAGGCAGTCTCAGAAGGATCAACCCTCATAAAGCAACCGGACCAGACAACATCCCAGGGAAAGTTCTGAAGGAATGTGCGGACCAGCTCTGTGAGGTGCTGGCTGACATCTTCACCACCTCACTTGCACTGGAGTCAGTTCCCACCTGCCTGAAGACCGCCACCATCATCCCAGTTCCAAAGAGCTCCACAGTGACTGGTCTGAATGACTATATGTGTGCTGAGCCCTCTTCTGTTCACTCTGCTCACATATGATTGTACAGCCACACATCCAGGCTGTCATATTGTTAAGTTTGCAGATGATACAGCTGTGGTGGGATGCATCACAGATAATGATGAATCCAGCTACAGACAGGAGGTGGAACATCTGGAGAGCTGGTGCAAAGAGAACAACCTTCACATGAATGTGAAGAAGACGAAGGAGATGATTGTGGACTTCAGAAGGAACAAACACACCCACACCCCACTGTATATAGGTGGATCTGCGGTGGAGGTGGTCTCCAGCTACAAGTACCTGGGTGTACACTTGAATGATAACCTCAGCTGGAGCAATAACACCACCAGCCTGATCAAGAAAGGTCATCAGAGACTCTACTTCCTCAGACGGCTGAGACGAGCTGGTCTGAGCAGCCCAGTCCTCACCTCGTTCTACAGGTGTGCAGTGGAGAGCGTCCTGTGCTCCAGCATCAACGTGTGGCATGGAGGCTGCACAGTTGCAGAGAGGAAAGCTCTACAGAGAGTGGTGAAGGCTGCACAGAAGTCTGTGGGAGTCAGTCTCCCCACCATCACAGACATTTACACCTCCAGATGCAGAAAAAGAGCCACCTGCATCATGAAAGACCTCACTCACCCAGCACACTCACTCTTTGCACCACTCCCCTCGGGACGGAGGTTGAGGAGCATCAAATGTAGAACCACTAGACTGAGGAACAGCTTCTACCCTGAGGCTGTCAGACTCATGAATAAATAAATAATAAGAATAAACACTGCAAAATGTCACATCATGTTGATACTGATCTGTTTCTTGTTGCTGCGTTCATCTGTGACTATCTGCGTTCATCTGTGACCATCTGCTCATGTTCGTGCTGCTGTTTATAATGATGTTTTTCTACTACATTAGGGCTTAGTGTATTACTAGCTGATGTCTCTCTTAGTTAATCCTAGATGTTATTATTGTTTTTCTCTTGCATTTGTTGTTGGATGTAACTGGGACCCTGTGTACATAATCTCGTTTTCAACACATGTACTACATGCGGTGCAAATGACAATAAATTCTCTCTGACTCTGACTCTGACTATAGACCGGTGGCCCTCACCCCGATAGTCGCTAAATGTTTTGAGAAACTGGTCATGTCCCACATCAAGACAACCGTCAACATCAACGAGGACCCTCATCAATATGCATACCGTGAGAACCGATCAACAGAGGACGCCATCTCCTCTTTGGTCCACACTGCTCTCACCCACCTGGATCAGAAGGACTCATACGTGCGCATGCTCTTTGTGGACTTCACATCTGCCTTCAACACCATGATCCCCCAAACTCTGATAGACAAACTATCCACACTTGGACTAAGCCCCTCCATTTGTAACTGGGTCTTAGACTTCTTAACAAACAGACCACAGTCCGTGAAGATCCACAACTTCTCCTCCTCCACCATTACCCTCAGCACTGGCTCTCCTCAAGGATGTGTGCTGAGCCCTCTTCTGTTCACTCTGCTCACATATGATTGTACAGCCACACATCCAGGCTGTCATATTGTTAAGTTTGCAGATGATACAGCGGTGGTGGGATGCATCACAAACAATGATGAGTCCAGCTACAGACAGGAGGTGGAACACCTGGAGAGCTGGTGCAAAGAGAATAACCTTCACATGAATGTGAAGAAGACAAAGGAGATGATTGTGGACTTCAGAAGGAACAAACACACCCACACCCCACTGAACATAAGTGGATCTGCAGTGGAAGTGGTCTCCAGCTACAAGTACTTGGGTGTACACATGAATGATAACCTCAGCTGGAGCAACAACACCACCAGCCTGATCAAGAAAGGTCATCAGAGACTCTACTTCCTCAGACGGCTGAGACGAGCTGGTCTGAGCAGCCCAGTCCTCACCTCGTTCTACAGGTGTGCAGTGGAGAGCATCCTGTGCTCCAGCATCAACGTGTGGCATGGAGGCTGCACAGCTGCAGAAAGAAAAGCTCTGCAGAGAGTGGTGAAGGCTGCACAGAAGTCTGTTGGAGTCAGTCTCCCCACCATCACAGACATTTACACCTCCAGATGCAGGAAAAGAGCCACCTGCATCATGAAAGACCTCACTCACCCAGCACACTCACTCTTTGCCCCACTCCCCTCAGGACGGAGGTTGAGGAGCATCAAATGTAGAACCACTAGACTGAGGAACAGCTTCTACCCTGAGGCTGTTAGACTCATGAATAAATAAATAATAAGAATAATCACTGCAAAATATCACATCATGCTGATGCTGATCTGTTTTCTTGTTGCTGTGTTCATCTGTGACCATCTGCTCATACAGACTCGTGTTCATGCTGCTGTTTGTAATGATGTTTTTCTATTACATTAGGGCTTAGTGTATTTTGATGTTTTTTTCTTAGTTGATCCTAGATGTTATTACTGTTTTTCTCTTGCATTTGTTGCTGGATGTAACTGGGACCCTGTGTACATAATCTCGTTTTCATCACATGTCCCACATGCGGTGCAAATGACAATAAAGACTCTCTGACTCTGACTCTGACTCTGCACCTCCGTATACATCGCATCTATTATGTGTCATCGCTGACGCGTCGCGTATGTTACGCGTCACCGCTGACAACCTGCAGGAACGTGCACGGAAGGACTTTAACAAGACTAACACGGTAAAAACAATTATTTGTTTGCTGAAAATTATAGCAAAGATGTGTCTGAGCTGAACTTTTCCTTAATAAATGCACGTAATGGTCAAATCAGCTGGATTTAAAAATTAGTTTCGCTACGTGCACCCGCACGGGTGGGAACGCATTTCTTTAAAATTTAGCAAAATAAACACCTAAAAATATATATTTGTTTGCTGACATTATAGCAAAAGTGTTTATGAGCTGAACTTTACCTTAATAAATGAACCTAATTGTCAAATCAGCTGGATTTAAATAGATTTGCTTTGACGGCTCTTCCAAACGTAAAATAAATATGAAATAAATGATAAATAAATCGAATTTTAGCTCAAACATCTTGTAAATGTCCATCTAGTGATTACTTTCTGTAAGTTTCATCAAAATCTGTCTGGTGGTTCTTGAGCTATTTTGCTAACAGTGAAACACTGAGGTAAAAGTTCAGACCTCCAGAGTTCAGGAGGCCGTGTTGCGACAGTGAGTCTGACCAGATGAGGCTGCTGTCGGACACATGAGCTGGGAACGGTCGGTGGACCCTAGCGGCCAAAAGTGGTACTGCTACTTTTTTTTTTCAGAATGAATGGAAACGGTAATATCTCAGCCAAAAATTGGTCTAAAAATATGGGAAAAAATCCCTAAATACAGTATGTGGCTTCGCCGCATAAGTCGCAGGACATGAAAATTAGTTAAAAAAAACTGTGATTTATAGGCCGTAAATTACAGTACATTACTTATAGACAATCGGAGTTACAAGGAGGAGTCTTCAAGACCTATCTAGGAATGTTTAACCCTTTAGTTGATGTAAAACATGCAGTGTAGGAACAGGAATACAAACAGAGGAGATACTAATACTATAATTATTCAAATAAAATTGTAAGAATCTCTGCCAGAAAAATAAAAAAATACCTTATTGCAAATGTATGGGAATATATTTGCAGTTAGTGCATATTAGTCTGAGTACAATGTTTAAAAATGAACCCAATATTTAGAAATACATGCATCGTTTTACAGGATTTGGTTCAAGACAGTAAATCAGTGATTATTATCTCTGTTAGCAGCAGGCCACAATCTTTGGCAGGCCATGCCAGCTTTGAATTTGACCCTTCCAGCTCCTTGCCAGCACACCCACACGTCAGTCTTTATGTGAGATCACGCTTACTACGCATGGCATTGTATGACTTTGCACTGCCCACATCGCCGTTTCTTATAGTAAATGACCAATGAGCAGGTCAACCTTCCAGGATGACATATTCAATTCTCAGCTGTTTCACCACGAAGTTTGTATTTCTGTTTCATCTATGATTGTTTTTTTCCTATCAGCTAATTAACCAACCAATTATTTAAAAAAAAAAGTAAATCAAAGCACTGCTGATCACAGATTTGCTATCAAGAAGTCTTTTGAACACCAAAAACAACAGGTTTTGTGTTTGAGACGGAGACTTAAAATGAACAAATGTTAAAATGATTTTTATGCATATTGTGTGTGTGCTAATGCTTGTAAGAGCATGTGTGTAAACGTCAGCTGGCTAGTTACAAGAAGGGATCAGTGAGGGAGTTTTCAGACACTTTGTTTTCAAATAAATGACAGCATGATAAAAGAATGCTGATCCGAAGCAACAGCCTCTGAATCTGTAACATAATAGTAATTTATTTTCTCTTTTTTCCCCCTGAATAAACAAATCTCTTAGGCCAAACTTGTCATCTTTCTGTGGGTTTTGTGAAGCTGCAGCATCTGACTTGACTCACAGGACCTCACTGGGTTTGGATGTGGTATAATTCTTATTGATTTACTGTATACATCTGGCATGTTTTTTGGCTTTTTCTGGCATCATAGTTTGACATTTCTCTGTCTGTGACTGCATAACCAGAACCGTGTTTGTTTTCCTCTTCCATGTCAGTTTCCAGCACGTGTCCATGCTTATCTTCATTTAATATAATTTGCAGTTGTGATAACAAAGAAAAAAGTGTAGCAGCAGTGATTACATTTTTACCATACAATATAGTTCAAAATAATTAACATACATATTAACAGAATTTATATGAAAAACAATATTAACTGTCAGCTGATTTTTTTTTACCACAGCCAAAACTAATTTAGATTACATTTAAACTGACTTGTATGAAAAATAGTACCTGTAACTGTTTAATTATGACCTGATTGGCTAATATGATCCTGGGTTTAAACTGATAAAACAAGGTAAAAGCAGTCATAATAAAAATAAATTAGTTAACATAAAAACAATAAAATGAGGTGAAATTCAACACATGGTGTTAAAGGCCAAGGAGAACAAAGAGGAAGGAGGCCCAAAAGGAGGTCATTCCACCACTTTGGTGCAACGACATCTAAAGCCTGATCCCCTTCCTTTGAGAAAATTAAATTAATTTTAGTTTTTTTATACAGCGCCAGTCCTGACAGAGGTTGTCTTATGACAATGTACAAAAACATTCACATACATAAAATGTGTATACAGTATATAATATGCATGGATAATCAGCAGCATATATCATCAATCAAGTGGCATTACTGGTTAGAGATTCGTGAGTCTAGCAGCCTCAGGGTAGAAGTTGTTCCTCAGTCTAGTGGTTCTACACTTGAAGGCTCGGATATAGGGCCAGTTTACACGGCGCATATTTTGAGTGTAACCGCTACTTTCTCTTTGCGACTTTGCTTATCGCCTACACGACGCTGCTGGCCCCCCTCTTTGACTCCGATACTTTCCTGATCCTGCTCTCAAGGTGGAAGTTTTTCGCTGACCCCCCGCTGATAATGTAAACATCTCCCGTGGAGCTTTTGTGTCAACCACATGCGCGCAGCCCGCATGCGCGGACAGTCTAGGGCAGGCTGACATTTCACGTGTCACGCTGCAAAATATAACAGTTTAACAATAATAAACAGTATTTATGTTGGCGTGGGAGATGTTTAAATTTATCTGAACTACAGTATCTATCTGGACTCGTTACATTTTTTAAACAGTGCGTAACGTGCTGTGAAAATGAAGACACCAGGTTTATTTTTTATTTATTTATTTATTCAGCACCACAAAGTTTACAACACAAACACTGAGAATTAAACTGAACACACTATTAAAACACGTGAACCGAACTGTAACTACGTTAATGAACTGGACTCTTGCTGTGTGTTCATCTGGACCCATCAGAACCTCAGAACCATCAGCCTGTTGGAACGACAGCTTCTCCACCTGGCAGAAATAAATAAATAAATAAAAACTCTGTTGTTGTGTGATCAAAGTAAACACAAGCAAACATTATATTAAGAACGTTGATTTACCTGCTGTAAGTCAGCTGTTTATCACGGAGGAAAGTCAGACCTCATCGTCACTCGGTTCTGGTCCACAGTCCACTCAGCGTCTGGTGTGCAGCTTGTTAGATGAAGCAGTCCCGCTTGGTGTCAAATCTGTCGACTCTTATCCAAAATCCAGCTTTAACTTATTGTTAACTTGTTGTTAGCTCAACTTTTAGCACAAAAGAAAGTAGCAGACTGCCAGCAGAGTGAGGCAGCACGCATGCGCAGTGGGTGAAGGTTCAGCAGCACGCATGCGCAGTGGGTGTAAGGGGGGGGCATGAGGGAGGGGGGAGATTCGAGCAGATCCGTGTCAGATCCGTGTCAACGCAAAACTTTTAAACTAATTAACATGCCCATAAGTTCTGTTTCCCCCACACAGTGTCCGTGTAAACAGGGCCATAGTCGCGCTTTGGTCCGCAAGCTGGAGAGCGCAAGCTGGAGAGCGCAAGCTGGAGAGCGCAAGCTGGAGAGCGCATGCTGCGCGCGCACTGTGCCGTGCGCGCACTCTGCCGTGCGGCTTCATGCGTTTATAGTGTTGCACGGCGGCGCATGGCAAAGTGCTGTTCTTTTACTGACCAGCAGGTGGCAGTACCGTCTAAAACCTGTGCATATGTTGCAAGAAAGGGTGTAGAAGAAGAAATCTACCGTAGAAGAACTGTTTGAAATCACACAACAACAAAAAAAGGCTTTCAGCTCGCGTGCTGAACTGTTGTCTTTATCAGAGGAGTAAATCATAATAGAACAACATTGTGTCTTGCGGTTTTAATGCATGGAGCGGAGGAGGAAGCGATCACGTGACTTTTTGCAACAAAAAAAAGAAAAGTCCAGATGAAGAAGGGGAATTTAATACATTTGTCACATACAAAACATTCCTCCATGCGTCGCGACACCGTCTCCACGACCACAGCGGCGCAGACAGCTGCAGGCTCTGGCGTGAAGAGTGTGAAGGCGGTCCCTACCCGACCTGTCAATCAAAGTAGCGCCCACGGCGTGCGCACTAGCCTTGCGGAGTTTCAAAAAATCAGAGGTGCACGACACGCGCTAAACTGATGCGCGGGGCCAAAGCGCGGGGGCGGGGACTATGCGATTGCGTCACTTTTCGCGCGCGCACCCTCGCGCCCTATGCGACGCGTCAACCATAAACCAGGCTTAATGCTCCACAACCTCCTGCCTGAGGGTGCAAAAAGAGTGTGCTGAGTGAGTGGGGTCCTTCATGATGCAGGTGGCCCTCTTCCTGCATCTAGGTGTAGATGTCTGTGATGGTGGGGAGGCTGACTCCAACAGACTTCTGTGCAGACTTCATCACTCTATGCAACTGTCTCCAACAGTCTAAGCCTATAGCAGCATAACTAAGAGATAGCTCATGGAAACAAAGTCAACCCTAACTATAGGATTTACCAAAAAGGAAAGTTTTAAGCCTAATCTTAAAACTGGACAATGTGTCAGCCTCACAGACAGAAACTGGAAGTTGGTTCACAAGAGAGGAGCCTGATAACTGACAGATCTTCCTCCCATTCTGCTTTTGGAAACTCTAGTAACCACAAGTAAACCTGCAGTCTGAGAGCAAAGTGCTCTGTTAAGAACATACGGAACAAAAAGATCTGTAATATAAGATGGAGCTAGGCTGTTGAGAGCTTTGTATGTTAGAATTAAGGTTTTTAGTTATATTCTAAATTTGACAGGGAGCCAGTGAGAGAAGCTAAAACTGGAGCAATGTGATTTCTCCTATAACTCTTGTTAAAACACTGGCAGCACTTTTGGATCATCTGAAAACGTTTTAACTATTTCTTTTTAAACCCAGAGCAATAAACACTTGCAATAAATAGATGTGATAAATGCATGGACCAGTTTTTATGCATAATTTTTGGACAAGATCTTTCTAATTTTAGGTGGAGCAAAGCAGTCTTAACGTGGGGGTTAGTAGAGCTGCTGCCAGTTCAAGTATCTCGGGGTTTTGTTCACAAGTGAGGGAAGAATGGAGTGTGAGAATGGCAGATGGATTGGTGCAGCATCTTCAGTATTGTGGACTTTGTACTGGTCCGTTGTGGTGAAGAGCGAGCTGAGCTGTAAGGCAAAGCTTTCTGTTTACTGGTAGGTCTACGTTCCTACCCTCACCTATGGTCACGAGCTCTGGTGACCGAAAGAATGAGATTGCAGATAGTTTCCTCCGCAGGGTAGCTGGACTCTCCCTTAGAGATAGGATGAGAAGTTCATTTATCATGGAGAGACTCGGAGTAGAACCGCTGCTCCTCCGCATCGAGAGGAACCAGTTGAGGTGCTTCGGGCATGTCTGACTGGGAGGAGACCCAGGACACGTTGGAGAGACTATCTCTCGGTTGTCCTGGGAACACCTTGGGGTCCTCCCAGAAGAGCTGGAAGAGGTGGCTGTGGAAAGAGATGTCTGGACCTCCCTGCTCAAGCTGCTGCCTCCACGACCTGACTTTGGAACAAACTGAAGATAATGGATGGATGAATGAATGAAAAATAACACCATCAACATTAACTGGAGGCCAGACTAATTCCATTCAGAGGAAGTGAAAAGCTGCAAAGTTTATTCCTAAGATGCTCAGGTCCAAAAATAGCAACTCTGTCTTGTCTGAGTTCAGAAGATCTCAAGTTTTCTGTCAGAAAAAAATCCAATGCAAAACTGATGGCAACGTAAAGTTTTTTTGTTGGTGTTGTTTTTTTTTAAAAATTATTTTACATATTAGAGTTTTTTGTTTTATTTTATTGTGGCTGCAATCCGCTCTGCTCAAACTAAGCATTAACTCGTCAGAACGGTTCGAAATTAATCTCTGCTTCTCAAAACCGAGGTTGTTCAAAGTTCTACAACAGGTAAGACGTTAACTGTTCATAACGTGAACCCCTGAATGATCCCTTCAGTTTAAAATAAAACACTGAAAAAAAAAAAGTTACACTTTTTTTCATGTTTCTATAGGTTTCAAATGAATAAATAAAATAAAGCATGAATAGTAGGTGGTCAGTGGGTACATGTTGTTTTTACTCAGGTGCGATATTTAAAACTAAGAGCACGTGACGTCATTTGGACCGAACTATTAATAAGTAGTCGTTTTGGTGCCCACACTCCCCCTCCTCCCCTCTCATCTGCACCCCTTCTTTACGCCATTGGACACTCGCCCTGTCCGTGTCGGCATAGCAGCTGTGCGCATGCGCAGCGTCTCTCGGTAAGCCTCTGATCCCGCGGGCTCAAACCCCTTTGGTCTGACGGTAAATAATGTTGTTTCCCGCGGAAGTTAGCGAGCCTGACACCGAAACAGAAGCCCGGAGTTTGAGCCAGAGTTTGTAAGTGTGTTCAGACCGGGCCTGAGGGCTCGGGTTCGGTTCTGGTTTAACTTCTTATTTAGTTCTTTGCTGGGGGCTGCACCGGCTGAGCCTCAGCTGTGAGGAACCTGCGAGCTGGAGCAACCGTTTGTCCACAGGTATGTTAAAAACTTCCTCTCTTAAATGTTTCACTTTTTATTTTACACAGCTACAAATCTGCTTTATAACAGAAACTGTCGATTTTAATGCAAACCAGCAAGTTCAGACTTTATTACTCATTTAAAACTCGTTAAATGATTAAAAAAAAATAGATTAGCATAAATGACATCTGATGCTAACACAGGTGCATAATGAGCAACAACAAACGAGTTCATGTTTTCACAGTGTTTCAAACAGAATTTTATGGTTTTCGTATTTATTCTGATAAGTTCAGCCTCCAATTAAAGTTATTTATAGGCGCTTGTTTTTAAAAGGCCTATGGTGTTTTGTCCAACACGCTGTGAAATGATGAAAATGATGCGTTCAGGGGCCTCGTGCAGACACAGCTCGGCCCCCACGTGGAGTTTGTGTTTATATTTGATCTGTAGGAAATAGAGGGGAATCTTATACCGCAGCCCTGCTCTCTTATTCCTGCAGGGCTTCAGTGGCCCCTGGTTATTACCCCCCACCACCCCCCTCCCTCCTCCATGCAACAACCCATACTGTTACACACACCAACCAGATTCTGACCGGGGCCCATAATCCACGCAGATTAGATTACACACCTTTAAAAACATCTGGTGAGATTTTGTAAAATATAGTAATAATAAAAACAATCCTCCCCATCGAGTTATAATAAATAAACTGATCACATTTCTATTGGCAGCTATTTTTCCTGTTGGGTTTGAGGAAACAAAGCAAGGCCTGCTGGGAAATTGTGTTTATTGTCTTATAAAATGTTCCTGCTCTGATTGGAAATGAGGATATCTGTAAATAGAGATAAATGTAGCCACAGCAGTAAAATATTAGTTTTAAACATTTATAAGAGTGCATCACTGTTATATTAATCTGTGAAAATTGCAAATTAAAATGTAAAACTGCAAACAAACGAAAATGGCGAATTTCTCTTAATTTTGTTTTAATTTTATGTAAGCAAGACTTATTAATCAGCGTTTAACCAAGCTAAAGGTAATGGCTAATTTGGCTAAACGTGTATCAAGCTGAAGTGTTGGCTAATTTGGCTAAACGTGTATAGATACATTATTAAATTCAGAAGTTGAAATAGATTGAAGCACCAAAAAAATAATAATAATATAAGAATCTGTTTAAAAAAAACACGTAATGTTGATTATCAGTTTGTATGTTTGTGCCAATTAAAAATAAAAGCTTCACTGCTTAAATTGTGCTCCACATTTTGTTTAGTTTATTAAACTTTGAGGGAAAAAAATCTTCCAAAGACATAATTTGGAAAGTATTCTTAGGATTTTATAAAACATTTTTACTTCCCATGTAGTGTTTTTTGCCTTCTCCATCTGAAAAAACAAACAAAAACAAAAAAACTTCCCTGAACACAGTGAACACTCTCTGCTTGTAGCAAAAATATTTCTTGCAGCCTAAAGTCAGCCTAATTCTGATGATATATATGTGCCTATTTTTGTCCTAAACATTTTTCCTATTCACGTTATCACCTCAGATTCCTTCTTAAAATACAGATTTATTTTTATTTTTATAGATATTTCAATTTAAGGACATCAGGGGGCCAGATTGAGATAATCCAGGAGCCCCTTCGAACCCTCATATTGTGTTTTACTGATGTTTTTTTTTCAAACATAACACCATTTTCTCCCTCCTCTGGGAAAAACAGTAATTATTTAATATGCAATAAAATAATTTCCCCAGAATAAGAAGGGCTGCAGATTATATTCCAAGAGGAACACGGCCTCTGTGAATGCTTCTTTTGAAATATATATTTTTTAAATTGTCAAAGTGATTGATTGTCTGAAATCAATGGTCGGATCGATCGGGTCTAAAATGCGTGACGTTCCTTTGCAGCTTCTTCAGTTTGCAGCCGCCTGCGGTTTGTTGAACATTATTCTCTCTTAGGCTCTCCGAGCGTGAAATTACCGCAGTCTGCAGCGGCGTGCAGCCCTTTTTAACCCCACACCACCTCCTCCTGCTCCTTCAGTCTCACATGTGTGTTTTTTATGTCGCTGTCAATAGCCACAGTGAGAAATATAATTCTCTCTTCGGGGACTCTGAAGGAAATGGCAGGCGTTATTGATCTCCACCCACCACCACCACTACCGCGGGCTCAGTGTCAGGTAACTGCTGGGTGGGTTTTAGGGCCAGCCGGGTCAGAAGTTGGATCCAAAGATGCTTAAAGACAACATTTAACCAACAATATCGCCCGCTGTTGTAGGGAAAGTGATTTTTCTGTTAGGAAAAATATCTAATCAACCAATTAACACATTTTATTAACACTCTCAGAATGTAATCTACAGCGGATAAACCTTTGGAGTAAAGCCATTTAAAGGTGGCCGCCA
>JBBPBX010076525.1:0-10980 GCA_038048925.1 Garcialebias charrua | reverse complement strand
ACCGTTCCTTATCAGAATCTGTGCCCAGTTCCTGGCAATATGTGCAGCTCTTTCTGTAGACAAGAATCAGCCATCGGATGACATTTCATAGAGTACAGCAGGGGTCCGCAACCCCTGAGTTATCTGGCTGTGGGTCAATTGGTACCGGACTATACAGAAGAAGAAAAAATAGTTTTATTTTGAAAAATCAACTGATTCATAGGTCTATGACTCACTCTTGATGCAGGTCAGCATATACAAGTGGTTAGTTTCTGTTTCTGTTAGGAGGACATGCACAGATAGGCTCTGCATTGTCACGCATGTGGTGGACAGCTGCATGGTCTGGAGCAGACAGGTGCATGTGTGGCCATCTCTGCACATTTGAAGCATTACATTGCATATTTTTCATCATGCCTGACAAAGAGTGCCTGTAAAACTGTATCAATTGCACACCAGCTATTCAGCAGTGAAGATACAACTTGAAGGATGATTTCAGATTCAGAATTATTTGATACGTTCCTTTTGCCAGTTCTGTGAGCTATTGTTACTTCTGACTTTGGTTGCAAAACTGTCCTTAAAACAAACCGTGATAGAGCGAGTCCGCAAAAAACGAACCACGAAGTAGCGAGGGACTGTAACTGCTTATTATGTATCGACTAAAGGAATGTGCGGACCAGCTCTGTGAGGTGCTGGCTGACATCTTCACCACCTCACTTGCACTGGAGTCAGTTCCCACCTGCCTGAAGACCGCGACCATCATCCCAGTCCCAAAGAGCTCCACAGTGACTGGTCTGAATGACTATAGACCGGTGGCCCTCACCCCGATAGTCGCTAAATGTTTTGAGAAACTGGTCATGTCCCACATCAAGGCAACCGTCAACATCAATGAGGACCCTCATCAATACGCATACCGTGAGAACCGATCAACAGAGGACGCCATTTCTTCCGTGGTCCACACTGCTCTCACCCACCTGGATCAGAAAGACTCATACGTGCGTCTGCTCTTTGTGGACTTCACATCTGCCTTCAACACCATGATCCCCCAAACTCTGATAGACAAACTATCTACACTTGGACTAAGCCCCTCTATTTGTAACTGGGTACTAGACTTCTTAACAGACAGACCACAGTCCGTGAAGATCCACAACTTCTCCTCCTCCACCATAACCCTCAGCACTGGCTCTCCTCAGGGATGTGTGCTGAGCCCCCTTCTGTTCACTCTGCTCACATATGATTGTACAGCCACACTTCCAGGCTGTCATATTGTTAAGTTTGCAGATGATACAGCGGTGGTGGGATGCATCACAAACAATGATGAGTCCAGCTACAGACAGGAGGTGGAACACCTGGAGAGCTGGTGCAAAGAGAATAATCTTCACATGAATGTGAAGAAGACAAAGGAGATGATTGTGGACTTCAGAAGGAACAAACACACCCACGCCCCACTGAAAATAGGTGGGTCTGCAGTGGAAGTGGTCTCCAGCTACAAATACTTGGGTGTACACATGAATGATAACCTCAGCTGGAGCAACAACACCACCAGCCTGATCAAGAAAGGTCATCAGAGACTCTACTTCCTCAGACGGCTGAGACGAGCTGGTCTGAGCAGCCCAGTCCTCACCTCCTTCTACAGGTGTGCAGTGGAGAGCATCCTGTGCTCCAGCATCAACGTGTGGCATGGAGGCTGCACAGTTGAAGAGAGGAAAGCTCTGCAGAGAGTGGTGAAGGCTGCACAGAAGTCTGTTGGAGTCAGTCTCCCCACCATCACAGACATTTACACCTCCAGATGCAGGAAAAGAGCCACCTGCATCATGAAAGACCTCACTCATCCAGCACACTCACTCTTTGCCCCACTCCCCTCAGGACGGAGGTTGAGGAGCATCAAGTGTAGAACCACTAGACTGAGGAACAGCTTCTACCCTGAGGCTGTTAGACTCATGAATAAATAAAAATAAAATAAAAAATAAACACTGCAAAATATCACATCATACTGATGCTGATCTGTTTTCTTGTTGCTGTGTTCATCTGTGACCATCTGCTCATACAAACTCATGTTCGTGCTGCTGTTTATTCCCACTATATTAGGCTTAGTGTATTACTAGTTGATGTTTTTCTTAGTTAGTTCTAGATGTTATTACTGTTTTTCTCTTTCATTTGTTGTTGGATGTAACTGGGACCTCGTGTACATAATCTCGTTTTCATCACATGTACCACATGCGGTGCAAATGACAATAAAGACTCTCTGACTCTGACTCTGACTAAGGGTGACAGAGAGCCAAAACTGACCAGCTTCCTGCCAAATAGTAAGCCAAATCTGTTCACCTAGCCTATATATTCCATCTAGAGTTGTTATACACTGCCTGGCCAAAAGAAATAGTTGCCACTTGGATTTAACTAAGCAAATAGGGATGAGCCTCCTATTGGATAATTACTGCATGGGTGATTATCTTTCAGCTGGCAACAAGTTATTTAACCCCAACTGGTGCAATGAGCTGCTTCTCACAACCATGTTGAAAGACACATCACGTGGTCGTGGAAAATATATCAGTCTGTTTGAGAAGAGTCAAATCACTGGCATGCATCAAGCAGAGAAAACATGTAAGGAGATTGCAGAAACTACAAGTACTAAAATTGGGTAAAGAACTGTCCAACGTATTATTAAAAACTGGAAAACTGAAACTTTTAGCAGAAAATGTGGACAAGTTGATCTTTTTGGCCAAAAACTTACAACTTAATTAGTTAGATTGTAAACGGTCTGTTGCTACTGAATGTTCTGGTTTTGAGGGTTATTGTATTTATTAAGATCTTTATTATCGTTAGTATAGTTTATTTATTGTAAAGAGTGCCGTTTATTTAAAATGTCATCCAAATTGGTCGCTTTTAATTATTTTTATACAAACATAATGGGCCTCATGCATGAACATGTTCGTATTTTTATCCTAAATTTCTCTTACTTTTGTTTGTACAAAGCGTTCGTACGAACATGCCACGTCAGATTCAACAAACTCTTCTATCCTCAGGAAAAGTGTGTAAATGAGCTGCGTACGTATGATGAATTCCACCTGTTCTATCCACCTGCGCGTGCACGCGGAGAGGTTATTTACATAATTCCCACCCCTCAAAACACCATATAAGGCTACGTTTCCTGCCTCAGAGAGCAGGAAGTGTCCGTTCATACAAATGACAGCGGAAAGTAAAAAGGATAACTTTACTGGTGCGGAGATTGAAGTTCTGCTCTCCGAGATCGAGAAAAGAAAATCTGTCCTTTTTAGCAGCGTCACTCATGGGATTAAAGGACCAGCTAAAGCCAAAGAATGTTTGTTTATAATAAATGTGGACCTTAAAATATACACACGTCCTGGTGGCACACTGGGTAACGCAGTGCGCCGTTAGCTGCTCCTAACCTTATCTAGACCTCGTGGGTTTGATTCCCACAAGGTATGACTATTTCTTTTTCCTTCTTTCTTTAGATTATTTATTCATTCCAGATTAAAAAAACTTTGTACTTTATTTCTTGTTGTATTGTAAATAGTTTTCTTGTGTTTTTTAAATCTGGAAGGAATTAAAAGAAGAAAAAAAACGTTGTCCCATGTGGGAATAAGGTTCGGAACTACGAGCCAACGCTCATCTCACTGAGCTATCGGAGCTCTATTGCCTGGTCCCCACTGCACAACTCGAAACGCGTCTGCCGCCCCCTTTTGGCCGCTGGTCACGGTCCCACTGGCCACTGAAGACCGTCTGATGACGCGCACTAGGGGGTGGCAGTGGGAGGGGTCAGAAGCTCGTTTTCCGGGTTCAGTTGTTGTGTTAACTGCACCTCCGAAGGTCTTTGATGAGATTAAAACGTTTTTTTTTATGTTTGGGGTGATCTACACTGGAGAGAACAGCAGCCTGTCAGCAGCAACTGTAAAAATGCCACGTTTATTACCGGAGTTTGGTTCCAATTCATGGAGGCTCGATCCGGTGAGTTTAAAAAGTCCAAAAAAAGTCCCGTTGTGGTTGTGTAATCAGATAGCAGAGGCTCTCTCGACTGTTTGCTGGACGCGTCGAGCCACCAGAGATCGAATTTTATGGCGTTGGCAGTTCGACGCCGACGCGCGCGTGCGTGTGCAGGCTGCTCCCGCGCCGCTTCGATCACTTGAATCGCGCCGCTTCCCGGCTCGCCGTGACTCCACGCGTCTCCTCATAGACTTTGAATGTAAACCGGCCGCTTCGGCCGCCCGACAACGGGGCAGTGGGTAACCGGCATGACACACACGTTTCGCGCAAGCTGATTTTTTTTTAAACTAGCTGTGTTTAATGATCGTTAGCTTAGCTTTAGCATAGCTATTTAGATGAGGTGATGCAATTTCTAATTATTACCAAACCTGGTCGTTATGTCACAACTATTATACTATACTTTTTTATTGTCAGTTTTAAATAAAAAAATTTATTATTATGTTCAGTAATGTGAAGCTATTTAGTCATCACGTTTTGCATTCACTTAACGTTGACAAACTGGGAAAAGCTAAAACCTGTACAGTACATTGGGCCTCATGCACGAACCGTTCGTACGCACAGATTTGTTCTTAAACTGTGCGTACGAGTGATTTAGGATCATTTGTGGCATTCAACAATGTTTTCGTATCCTAAGATTTTTTTCAGATACGAACAAAATTTACGTGTGCTCCAGACCTGTCGTATATTTTAGGAGCGTCAGTCTGCTGTCATCCAGACGGAATTTCTCCACTAATAACTTCATATTTCGTTATTTAGAAAATAGTTAGAGTTTAAAAAATCACGCACCACAATTGTTTTTGACAATAAGTTATTCTGTTTGAAGTCGAATTATAATTTCAAATGTTATAATGACTAACGGATTAAAGTATTTAAATTAAAATCAATTTGTTATCAATGCCATTTTCTAACACTACGTTATCAATATGAAGATCTCAAACTAAAACCAACTTAAATTATGAATTAATTTAAATTTAATTTGTCTCGGTAACGCAGACTTCGGTAACGCAGACTTTACATTGACCTCCTCCTGTTTCAGTCATAGATCTCAGATAGCTCAATGAGATGAGCGTTGCGTCGCAGTTCCGAACCTTATGGGTTCGAGTCCCACATGGGACAACGTTTTTTTTTCTTCTTTTAATTCATTCCAGATTTAAAAAACACAAGAAAACTATTTACAATACAACAAGATATAAAGCATAAAGTCTTTTTAATCTGGAATGAATAAATAATCTAAAGAAAGAAGGAAAAAAAATAGTCATACCTTGTGGGAATCGAACCCACGAGGTCTCAATAAGGTTAGGAGCAGCTAACGGCCCAATGCGTTACCCAGTGTGCCACCAGGACGTGCGTATCAATGTGTACATAATCTCATTTCATCACATGTACCACATGCGGTGCAAATGACAATAAAGATTCTCTGACTCTGACTCTCTGACTATATTTTAAGGTCCACATTTATTATAAACAAACATTCTTTGGCTTTAGCTGGTCCTTAATCCCATGAGTGACGCTGCTAATAAGGACAGATTTTCTTTTCTCGATCAAGGAGAGCAGAACTTCAATCTCCGCACCCGTACAGTTCTTCTTTTTATTTTTCGCTGTCATTTTATGAACGGACCGTCCTGCTGTCAGAGGCAGGAAACGTAGCCTTATATGGTGTTTTGAGGGGTGGGAATCTGACATGGCATGTTCGTACGAACGCTTCGTACGAACAAAAGTAGGAGAAATTTAGGATAAAAATACAAACATGTTCTTGCATGAGGCCCATTGTTTTTAACTAACAAAGTGAGAAGATTTTTCTGGTCCTCAATTTTTGCACGAGTGAGAGGTGAGGATGTGAATGTGTGTATTTATTTTATTTTGTATTACAGGACATGACAGAGTGTCTCTCCCCCAGTTGAAAGAAGAAAGCAGCAGCAATGACTGAAGAGGGAGCTCAAACTTTCTGAACACAGCCTCATCACTGAATGTCCAACAAGATGTGGATCCAAAGAAATGAAGTGTTAGAGCAGCTCACAGCCATTTCTCAGGTGCTGTCAGGTGACTGTTATGTTCGCTCCCTTATAATAACCTGGAGTCTGTTCACAAGGCTCTGCATCCTGCTGTTACTGACTATAATGTTTACATTATTGTTCCAAGGTTTTTATTTTTAACTTTACATCTAAAACATTTAATAAGAACAGATACTAGTTTATTTTGTGTTCACTGAGTTTGAATTCCCAGAACGAGTTGGTTAAAGCAGATTCTCTTTATGTTTTTTGCACTTTATTTTTTATGATGTTACTGGCTGGAAAGCAGTAAGTTAAAATTTTTATATATTTTTTTTTATATTTATTTTTAACTGTCATGTGAAGTTCAGACAGGAAGTTCACTTAACTTGTATACTATTGTGTTTATGAAACAAGAAAAAATAGAAATGGTTAAAAGAAAAGTCATACATTTGCTTGCTTTATTTAATCTCCTGCTTTAAATAAATCTGACATTGTTTATTATAAAACATTGATTTATTGCTTCTGTTTGTTGAAAAATACTTGAGAAGGTATTAAAAAAAAAAAAACACATTTTAAATCGCAATCGCAATTTATAGAAAAAAATTCCTACAGTTGTTCAGGTCTCATGGGTTCATTCATCAGAACCTGAGCAGCTCTGGTTCTGGATCTGGTTCTGGATCTGGTTCCTGGGTCCAGTCTCGGTTCTGAGGAACCTCCTGATTCCGGACTCTTCAGGCCGCGGGCTGCTGTTAGCTCGATGCTAACGCTCCCATTGTTTCCAATGAGGGATGCTAACAGAATGAGGGATGCTAACAGGAGCTTGTTGTTCTGGACCGTTCGGGGTTTGTCACATCCGGTTCGGTCCGACTCACTGAAAACAGCAGGTTCTAATGTCAAGGTCAGCTCGGTCCAATCATCCATGACTCCATGAAACGGAACCGGCCGAACCACCTGGCTGGTTCAGGAGGTTCGGTCCGGCCCGGTTCGCTCCAGCTAACAGGGTTAGCGGCCCAGACAAACAACCGGCGAACCGGAGCCGGGATGTCGGTTCCGAAAGAGGCCCACAGCCGGTACCGGCCGGGCCGGACCCGAACCTTCAGGTGGGGCTTACCTGGAGAGGCGGCTCCGGTTCCGCTGCGTGCTGACCCAGTCCTGCAGAACCGAACCCTCCGAGCTGGACTCTGCAGCACGGACTGGACTCGACAGGCTCCAGAACCGAGCCGCGCATGGGCTCAGACCACGATCCGGTTCCGATCCACCAACATAATAACCAGAATTCTGCGTGCACGCGCTAATAACCAGAATTCTGCGTGCACGCGCGCGCCGTTTATTCATAAATGACATTAAAGGAGAAGATGATGAGGACTCACCTCGGAACCACCTGCTCTGACTCCACCAGAACCAGTTTCCTCCAAACCATCTGGAACTGGACCCAATCCCGCAAACAGAACAGAACCGCAAAATAAAATCAAGAAGCTGCACGGCGCAGAGGATGATGGGAGATGTAGTCTCTTCTTTTGAGCAGCATGGCTGAAGATCTGAACACCTGAGACCCTCACCTGTCTGGACCTGAACACCTGAGACCCTCACCTGTCTGGACCTGAACACCTGAGACCCTCACCTGTCTGGACCTGAACACACGAGACCCTCACCTGTCTGGACCTGAACACCTGAGACCCTCACCTGTCTGGACCTGAACACATGAGACCCTCACCTGTCTGGACCTGAACACCTGAGACCCTCACCTGTCTGGACCTGAACACATGAGACCCTCACCTGTCTGGACCTGAACACCTGAGACCCTCACCTGTCTGGACCTGAACACCTGAGACCCTCACCTGTCTGGACCTGAACACTGAGACCCTCACCTGTCTGGACCTGAACACCTGAGACCCTCACCTGTCTGGACCTGAACACCTGAGACCCTCACCTGTCTGGACCTGAACACCTGAGACCCTCACCTGTCTGGACCTGAACACCTGAGACCCTCACCTGTCTGGACCTGAACACCTGAGACCCTCACCTGTCTGGACCTGAACACCTGAGACCCTCACCTGTCTGGACCTGAACACCTGAGACCCTCACCTGTCTGGACCTGGACCTTCTCCTACTCCGTTCCTGTTTCCTGGAACATCTTGTAAAAACATCTGTTAAGTTCATGAAAACCCAACGCAGATGTTCCTGTTTTTACTTTTTATTTTGTTTTTTTAATCTGTTTTTGTTTTTTGATATAATTTTCTTCCATTTATTTTTTAAATGATTGTCCTCTGATGTCTTCAGTTCTTGTTAAATCCTGTCTCCCGTCTCTGCTCCCTATCATCACTAATATCATCCACTCCTCCCTAACCTCTGGCATTGTTCCCACAGCCTTCAAATCTGCTGCCATCACCCCCATCATCAAGAAACCAGGTCTTGACTTCACCAACTTCAGTAATCTTCGTCCGATCTCCAATCTGCCCTTCATCTCCAAGATCCTTGAAAAAACTGTTGCTAGTCAACTTCACTCTCACCTGTCCAACAACAACATTTATGAAGAGTTTCAATCTGGATTTCGCCCCCACCATAGCACCGAAACAGCCCTAGTAAAAATCACTAACGACCTTCTTCTTGCTGCTGACTCTGGTCTTCTGTCCATCCTCATTCTTCTTGATCTAAGTTCTGCCTTCGACACCATCTGTCATTCTATCCTCCTCAACAGACTAACCTCCATTGGCATCTCAGGTACCCCGTTAGACTGGTTCACCTCCTATCTCTCTGACCGCACTCAATTCATTCAGCTTAAATCCTTCCGTTCCCAGTCTTCCCCTGTCTCCACGGGTGTCCCCCAAGGCTCTGTCCTCGGACCCCTCCTCTTCATCATTTACCTCCTTCCACTAGGTCACATCTTCCGCAAATACAGCATCCATTTCCGCTGTTATGCTGATGACACACAGCTCTACTTGTCATCAAAACTTAACTCCACCCACCCTCCATCCTCACCGACTGTCTCAATGAGCTAAATCACTGGTTTTCTAACAATTTCCTTCAACTAAACAGTAGCCTGGTTAAAACCAGACCCTTGTCCTTCACTTTGCTTCGTACTAGGGTCTGGGATTTCTCCCATAGACAACGATTTCTCCGGTAGATTTTTGACCGTACCAATCGAGAACAGAAGGCAGAGTTTTGTTAGTTTAGCCTGGCGAGGTCCAGGCTATTCAGATAAATAGCTCAGAAACCACTCGGTGGATATTTTTTCTGCTACCAGTGTGTAATTATATGGCTCTAATTTACTGACTGTTGGCCTGGATGAAACATTTGAGATAAAATTCGATTTTTTATCATTTATTTTCGTAGCGCACCCGAGGCTGTTTGGAAAATGTCAAACCGAAACAATTTAAATCCAGCAGATTTGACCATTTCGTGAATTGATTTAGGAACTGTTAAGCTCAGGAACACTTCTGATATAACGTCAGCTAAGAAATATATTTTTTCTCAGCAAAGAAATAATAGTTTTTTACCTTGTTTTCTTGAAAATTCCTTCGTGGCGGCAGCCATTTTAACTGACGACGTCAGTCGACGTCGTTCAAAACTCCGCCTTCTGTTCTCTGATTGGTCCGGTCAAAAATCTACCGGAGAAATCGTTGTCTATGGGAGAAGTCCCAGACCCTAGTACGAAGCAAAGTGAAGGACAAAGGTCTGGTTTTAACCAGGCTAACTAAACAGCAACAAAACAGAAATCATTCTCGTTGGTACCAAAAACTCTATTTCAAAATCAGAACATCTTCTCGTCCCCCTTAACAACTCTCTGCTATCCCCCTCCCCTCAGGTCAAGAGTCTCGGTGTCATCCTCGACACCACTCTCTCCTTCACTTCACACATCAACAATATTACTCGGTCTGCCTATTTCCACCTCCGTAATATTAACCGTCTCCGTCCTTCTCTCACACCCCGCTCCACAGCCATCCTGGTGCACAGTCTTGTGACTTCCCGTATCGATTACTGCAACTCCCTTCTCTACGGCCTCCCCAACAAATCTCTCCACAAGTTACAGATGGTCCAGAACTCAGCTGCCCGTGTCATCACTCAAACCTCCTACTATAACCACATCACTCCTGTCCTGCAGCAGCTCCACTGGCTCCTCCTACTATAACCACATCACTCCTGTCCTGCAGCAGCTCCACTGGCTCCTCCTACTATAACCACATCACTCCTGTCCTGCAGCAGCTCCACTGGCTCCCGGTTAAATCACGCATCATCTTCAAAATTCTACTTCTCACGTTCAAATCTATCCACAACCTTGCCCCTCCTTATCTATCTGACCTCCTACAAATCTCCATCCCATCACGCTCTCTCAGATCCTCCTCTTCGCTACATCTCCATGTACCCTCTGCCCGCCTCTCCACCATGGGGAGCAGGGCCTTCACCTGCTCTGCCCCTCACCTCTGGAACGCTCTACCGCCAGACCTTCGAAACACCACCTCCCTTTCTCTGTTCAAGACTGCTCTGAAAACACATCTCTTTAGACTAGCTTATCATTAACTTTACTAAATGTATTTTTATTATTTTGCATTTTATAATCTTTATGTATTTTATATTTCAACTTGTCGCTGATATTGTTTGCACTGTATTGGTTTGTTAAGTGTCCTTGGGTGTCCTGAAAGGCCCTTTTAAATAAAATGATTATTATTATTATTTGTTAAATCAGGTCCTGGAGTTTCAGTGGATGAACCTTAACAATCAACGGGTCAATGAATGTTTATGTGACCTTTGACCTCTGGGCCTTCAGGTGGTGCTCTGAAAACAACTTGAAGACAACTGGAGAACATTTTGGAGAACACCATGTCTGATGCAGACAGATGGAATCATCTCACCTTGTGGAGCAGCTCTTCTCTATAAAACTTCATCTGATGGACATGTGGGTTGTTGATGGTCCAGTCCAGGAAGCAGACTGTAGTCCTCCACCTCTGCTGCTTCTCCTCTGCTACACCCACCCCCCCATTGAAGCAGCGTCAACACACCAACTTCTCAAATT
>JBBPBX010076524.1:6911-17091 GCA_038048925.1 Garcialebias charrua | reverse complement strand
GGGTTTAAGAGCAAAGCATGTAAAAATTGAACGTAAACATGAAGCGGTGAAAGGGAGGGGGGAAAGAAAAGATAAAATCAAAATCATCTAACAGACAAACGACAATTGTGCTTCAAGTTTTTGTTCAATCTGTGAGTCTCTTTGCCGCCGCTGCTTTCATCTGATTGGCCGACACAGAGGGCGGGGCTTAGGTGAATGAATCACGCTCAAGACGGACGAAGAGAAACCGTCGCTGAGCTGCAGACGAAACATCTGCTCAGATCCTGAAGCTAATCTTCCTCTGAGCGTCACAGCTGGAGGAGGAAGAGGAGGGAACAAGGAGATGAAGGAGGGAACAAGGAGATGAAGGAGGGAACAAGGAGACGAAGGAGGGAACAAGGAGATGAAAGAGGGAACAAGGAGACAGAGGAGGGAACAAGGAGATGAAGGAGAGAACAAGGAGATGAAGGAGGGAACAAGGAGACAGTGGAGGGAACAAGGAGACGAAGGAGGGAACAAGGAGATGAAGGAGTGAACAAGGAGATGAAGGAGGGAACAAGGAGATGAAGGAGGGAACAAGTAGATGAAGGAGGGAACAAGGAGACAGAGGAGGGAACAAGGAGACAAAGGAGGGAACAAAGAGATGAAGGAGGGAACAAGGAGACAGAGGAGGGAACAAGGAGACGAAGGAGTGAACAAGGAGATGAAGGAGGGAACAAGGAGATGAAGGAGGGAACAAGGAGACAGAGGAGGGAACAAGGAGATGAAGGAGGGAACAAGGAGATGAAGGAGGGAACAAGGAGATGAAGGAGGGAACAAGGAGATGAAGGAGGGAACAAGGAGACAGAGGAGGGAACAAGGAGACGAAGGAGGGAACAAGGAGATGAAGGAGGGAACAAGGAGACAGAGGAGGGAACAAGGAGATGAAGGAGGGAACAAGGAGATGAAGGAGGGAACAAGGAGATGAAGGAGGGAACAAGGAGATGAAGGAGGGAACAAGGAGATGAAGGAGGGAACAAGGAGATGAAGGAGGGAACAAGGAGATGAAGGAGGGAACAAGGTAGATGAAGGAGGGAACAAGGAGACAGAGGAGGGAACAAGGAGACAAAGGAGGGAACAAGGAGATGAAGGAGGGAACAAGGAGATGAAGGAGGGAACAAGGAGATGAAGGAGGGAACAAGGAGATGAAGGAGGGAACAAGGAGATGAAGGAGGGAACAAGGAGATGAAGGAGGGAACAAGGAGATGAAGGAGGGAACAAGTAGATGAAGGAGGGAACAAGGAGACAGAGGAGGGAACAAGGAGACAAAGGAGGGAACAAAGAGATGAAGGAGGGAACAAGGAGACAGAGGAGGGAACAAGGAGACGAAGGAGTGAACAAGGAGATGAAGGAGGGAACAAGGAGACAGAGGAGGGAACAAAGAGATGAAGGAGGGAACAAGGAGATGAAGGAGGGAACAAGGAGATGAAGGAGGGAACAAGGAGATGAAGGAGGGAACAAGGAGATGAAGGAGGGAACAAGGAGACAGAGGAGGGAACAAGGAGACAAAGGAGGGAACAAGGAGATGAAGGAGGGAACAAGGAGACAGAGGAGGGAACAAGGAGACAAAGGAGGGAACAAGTAGATGAAGGAGGGAACAAGGAGACAGAGGAGGGAACAAGGAGACGAAGGAGGGAACAAGGAGATGAAGGAGGGAACAAGGAGACAGAGGAGGGAACAAGGAGATGAAGGAGGGAACAAGGAGATGAAGGAGGGAACAAGGAGATGAAGGAGGGAACAAGGAGATGAAGGAGGGAACAAGGAGACAGAGGAGGGAACAAGGAGATGAAGGAGGGAACAAGGAGATGAAGGAGGGAACAAGGAGATGAAGGAGGGAACAAGGAGATGAAGGAGGGAACAAGGAGATGAAGGAGGGAACAAGGAGACAGAGGAGGGAACAAGGAGACGAAGGAGGGAACAAGGAGATGAAGGAGGGAACAAGGAGACAGAGGAGGGAACAAGGAGACAGAGGAGGGAACAAGGAGATGAAGGAGGGAACAAGGAGACAGAGGAGGGAACAAGGAGACGAAGGAGGGAACAAGGAGAGGATGATCTGAGCTGCAGAGGAAACTCTCAGGAGATAAAAAGGTGTCGTAAGGAGGAAAAGGAAACGAGGAATAAACTGAGGAAGAAGAGGAGGTAAAGATGGAGAAACAGAAAAAAGGAGAGAAGTTAACCCTCCAGCTGCCGTTGGGTCAAAATGTTTTAAAGCAGGTCTGAGGGGTCATTTTGACCCGAGGGCAGCAGCAGGTTAGGGAGGACCATGAGGAGCCCAGAGCTCTGAATGAGACTTCAGGAGTTGAACTCTCCGACCCCTTCAGTCTGCCGCCGCTCGAAACATGAGCCGCCAGACGAAAAACAAACATCTGTTTAAACATGGAGCGTCTGCAGACGCTTCGTCTCAGTGAAGACACACGGACTGTGTCTCTGTCAAGACGACGTCTTCACAGGACGTATGGACGTTTGTTGTTTTCATCAATGAATTCAGAGACCTGTGGAGGTTTGGGTGAAAAGTTAACAGCTGTTACACGATGCCAACAGCTGTTAAATGATAACTGTTACATAATGTTAACAGCTGTAACATGACACTAACAGCTGTTAAATGATAACTGTTATATAACGTAAACAGCTGTCACATGATTTTAACAGCTGTCACACGATGCCAACAGCCGTTAAATGATAACTGTTATATAATGTTAACAGCTGTAACATGACACTAACAGCTGTTACACGATGCCAACAGCTGTTGCACAATGTCAACAGCTGTTACACGATGCCAACAGTTGTTACACAATGCCAACAGCTGTTAAATGATAACTGTTACATAATGTTAACAGCTGTAACATGATTTTAACAGCTGTAACATGACACTAACAGCTGTTACACGATGCCAACAGCTGTTAAATGATAACTGTTACATAATGTTAACAGCTGTCACATGATTTTAACAGCTGTTACATGTTTTAACAGCTGTTACACGATGCCAACAGCTCTTAAATAATAACTGTTACATAATGTTAACAGCTGTAACATGATTTTAACAGCTGTCACATGTTTTAACAGCTGTTACACGATGCCAACAGCTGTTAAATGATAACTGTTACATAATGTTAACAGCTGTTACATAATGCCAACAGCTGTTAAATGATAACTGTTACATAATGTTAACAGCTGTTACATAATGCCAACAGCTGTTAAATGATAACTGTTACATAATGTTAACAGCTGTTACATAATGCCAACAGCTGTTAAATGATAACTGTTACATAATGTTAACAGCTGTTACATAATGCCAACAGTTGTTACACAATGCCAACAGCTTTTAAATGATAACTGTTACATAATGTTAACAGCTGTCACATGATTTTAACAGCTGTCACATGATTTTAACAGCTGTTACATATGCCAACAGTTGTTACACAATGCCAACAGCTTTTAAATGATAACTGTTACATAATGTTAACAGCTGTCACATGATTTTAACAGCTGTCACATGATTTTAACAGCTGTTACACAATGCCAACAACTGTTACATATGCCAACAGCTGTTACATAATGCCAACAGCTGTTACATAATGCCAACAGCTGTTAAATGATAACTGTTCCATAATGTTAACAGCTGTTAAATGATTTTAACAGCTGTTACACAATGCCAACAGCCGTTACATATGCCAACAGCTGTTACATAATGCCAACAGCTGTTAAATGATAACTGTTACATAATGTTAACAGCTGTTACATATGCCAACAGCTGTTACATAATGCCAACAGCTGTTACATAATGCCAACAGCTGTTACATAATGCCAACAGCTGTTACATATGCCAACGGCTGTTACATAATGCCAACAGCTGTTACATAATGCCAACAGCTGTTAAATGATAACTGTTCCATAATGTTAACAGCTGTTACATGATTTTAACAGCTGTTACACAATGCCAACAGCCGTTACATATGCCAACAGCTGTTACATAATGCCAACAGCTGTTAAATGATAACTGTTACATAATGTTAACAGCTGTTACATTTGCCAACAGCTGTTACATAATGCCAACAGCTGTTAAATGATAACTGTTACATAATGTTAACAGCTGTTACATAATGTTAACAGCTGTTACATAATGCCCACAGCTGTTACACAATGCCAACAGCTGTTACACAATGCCAACAGCTGTTACACAATGCCAACAGCTGTTACATAATGCCAACAGCTGTTACATAATGCCAACAACTGTTACATAATGCCAACAGCTGATACATGGTATTAGCTGCTGTAAGATAATGCCAACAGCTGTTAAATGATAACTGTTACATAATGTTAACAGCTGTTACATAATGCCAACAGCTGTTAAATGATAACTGTTACATAATGTTAACAGCTGTTACACAATGCCAACAGCTGTTACACAATGCCAACAGCTGTTACATAATGCCAACAGCTGTTACATAATGCCAACAACTGTTACATAATGCCAACAGCTGATACATGGTATTAGCTGCTGTAAGATAATGCCAACAGCTGTTAAATGATAACTGTTACATAATGTAACAGCTGTTACATAATGCCAACAGCTGTTAAATGATAACTGTTACATAATGTTAACAGCTGTTACATAATGCCCAATGCCAACAGCTGTTACACAATGCCAACAGCTGTTACATAATGCCAACAGCTGTTACATAATGCCAACAACTGTTACATAATGCCAACAGCTGATACATGGTATTAGCTGCTGTAAGATAATGCCAACAGCTGTTAAATGATAACTGTTACATAATGTTAACAGCTGTTACATAATGCCAACAGCTGTTAAATGATAACTGTTACATAATATTAACAGCTGTTACATAATGCCAACAGCTGTTACATAATGCCAACAGCTGTTACATAATGCCAACAGCTGTTACATAATGCCAACAGCTGTTACATGATAACTGTTACATAATGTTAATAGCTGTTACAAAATGCCAACAGCTGTTAAATGATAACTGTTACATAATGTTAACAGCTGTTACACGATGCCAACAGCTATTAAATGATAACTGTTACATAATGTTAACAGCTGTTACATAATGCCAACAGCTGTTAAATGATAACTGTTACATAATGTTAACAGCTGTTACATAATGCCAACAGCTGTTAAATGATAACTGTTACATAATGTTAACAGCTGTTACATAATGCCAACAGCTGTTAAATGATAACTGTTACATAATGTTAACAGCTGTTACACGATGCCAACAGCTATATAAATGATAACTGTTACATAATGTTAACAGCTGTTACATAATGCCAACAGCTGTTAAATGATAACTGTTACATAATGCCAACAGCTGTTACACAATGCCAACAGCTGTTACACAATGCCAACAGTTGTTACACAATGCCAACAGCTGTTAAATGATAACTGTTACATAATATTAACAGCTGTTACATAATGCCAACAGCTGTTACACAATGCCAACAGTTGTTACACAATGCCAACAGCTGTTAAATGATAACTGTTACATAATGTTAACAGCTGTTACAGGATGCTAACGGCTGTAATGTGATGCTAATGAGTTTTTATGAATAAATAAAAAACATTCATTCTAAAAACTTTGCAGACTCTGAATGAATTGTTTTAACTAACATCTGTAGTTTTTTTTTTAAATGAGTAACGTTCGTATTCAGTACAAATACTGCCCGGAAATAGTTAATATCTCAATAGAACATTGTTTGAAATAAATTTATGAGCAAGTTAATGTTTCTTTCTAAAAAAAAAAAAATGATATGAAAGGATCAAGACTCATCAGCTGACCACGTTTTGGTTTTAATAATTAAAATTTCCAGTTGTGCTTTTAATGCAACACAAATGAAAATTATCTTATACTTTTTGATAATTTGGTAAATATGGTAGGGTTTTTATAAATATTACATTTAAATCTGTGGACGTCTGACCCTATCTATAAATAGAAAAATAAAGTTTCTTAATAAAAAAAAATTAGATACATGGCATGAATTTAGATGGATGTTTTATGTTCTGTTAATATACATACATGTATATATTTTTTATATCTAAACCCGTCTTCGGGTCATGTTCAACATGTAGTTTTTGTGTTTGTGGATGAGGCGTCGCAGCATCACGGCAGTTTGAAGGCAACAAGAAGAACAGACCGAGTGGAACAATCATCTGAACCAGAAATCATCACCAGACCCCGTCAGGAAACCACACCCAACAAAAACTGGACGTCTTAAACTCAGCCGGACTCTGGTGTAACGCAGAGATGAAGAGGAGGTGAATCAGTTTGTGCCTTGGAGTCCTTGGAGAGGAGGAGGAGGAGGAGGAGGAGGAGGAGGTTTCCTCAGCGACAGCAGGAAGAGAAGCAGCTTTTAGAAGTGGAATACCTGCTGCTGGCCCTGGACTTGGGGGAAGTCCTCTTTCTGCCGGCGCCCTTTGGGTCTCTCCAGGCTCCCCTGCTGGAGGTGTTTGAGTCGGGCCGCCACGGTCGGACCCTTCGTCGGACCCGGAGAGATGCTACTGTTCTGTGGGAGCCGAGAACAAAAGAGGTTTCAGTTTTTCTTCGGTTTGGTTCTGTAGCCTCCAGCCGCCTCGTCACGTTTAGTTGTTACTTTAATTTTCCTTCAGTTATAAAATATATT
Organism: Garcialebias charrua; assembly: GCA_038048925.1. Classification (NCBI taxonomy): domain Eukaryota; kingdom Metazoa; phylum Chordata; class Actinopteri; order Cyprinodontiformes; family Rivulidae; genus Garcialebias; species Garcialebias charrua. The sequence goes on along the minus strand of JBBPBX010076524.1, from coordinate 10,431 downwards.
CTAGATAAAAACTATACAAAGACCTCGTCATTGTCGTTTACAGCTGCTTCAAATGAACATTTGTCTCTACGTACATTTAGCTGGCCCTTTTTACTTTGGGCATGAAGATGCCTTCTGAAAAGGAAAGACTTCAGTTTCCAGTTGGAGACACTATTTTTGCTTTGTTTAAGCAAATGCACACATTTTTCTGGACTTTATGTTTACACCTTGAAATGCAAATGTGCACCTTTTCCTTTCAATTTTTAAAACTTGGTAGGGATTCATTTTAAACGCTGCTGTTTTGTAAACTGTTCTTGAGCTGCACCTTAATTTTATATAAAAATATTGAAGTTCTCAAGACCTTGTTTTATGACTTTGTAAACACATCTTTCAGAATACTTTTAGAAAGTAATTTTTAGCATTTAAATAGTATTTTGCACGTATTACTAAGCAAACTTATAAGTGTAACCTAACAATTTCAATGACAACATGGTATTAGTTTTAGAAATTCAAAAATGTTAACTTAAATGATAAACTAAACTGTAAACTAGAAGTAAATAACAAGTGCATTGGGAGTATATGAAAAAGTATACTAGAGGTATACTTTAAGTATACTTCAATGAAGTAAAATTTGAACTATAAGTAAACAATAAGTACATTGGAAGTCTAATTAAATGTGTACTACTAGTATACTTTAAGTGTGCTTCAATAAACTAAAATATAAACTAGAAGTACACAACAAGTACATTGGAAGTCTAATAAAAAGTGTACTGCTAGAATACTTTAAGTATACTAAAATAAACTAAAATATGAACTAGAAGTACACAGCAAACCAAGTACATTGGACGTCTAATAAAAAGTGTACTACTAGTATACTTTAAGTATACCAAAATAAACTTAACTTTTCTCAATCTAGTACAACGAAGTATTAAAGCTATATACTTATAGTATACTACAAGTACACATTGAGAAGTGTACTTTTTATACTTATACTTGTACTCAAGTATACTAAATAAATTAAACTTAAGTATACTTCTTTTTGCTAAGGGTTTACTTTAAGTGTTGTTGCTTTTTGCTACTTTCAGTTTTAAGCTAGCTTTTGGCTACTTTCAGCTTGTAGTTGTTGTTTTTTTGTAACTTTAATTATGTAGCAATCATTTTTTTCTACTTTTGGTTTTGGGCTAGACTTTAGCTATTTTTAGCTATTCTTTTTCTGTCTAGGTACCTTTTTGCTGTTTTTAGCTTTTAGTAACAGTTGGCTACTTTTAGATTCTAACTAGCTTTTGGCTACTTTCAAGTTTTTGGCTAGTATTTGACTACTTTAGCGTCAGCAGTCTCAGCATCTTCTGCATATTTTAACCAAGTTCTTCAGCATCTCACTACATTTAACAGAAAATGTTTATTTTGTTTTATTTAGAATCTAAATTATTTTCGGTTTGTCTAAAAACACGAGCAGATTGTGTTTTTTCTGTCTGCAGCTGATCTTCAGCACCGTGCTGATTCTTCTGGCTCTAACCTCCAGAACCGGAGGATCTCAAATGGTTTCAGGCTCTGCTCAACGTTCATCACATGTTCTACAAACTAATTATTAATTTGGTTAAAAAGTTTCAGAATAAAGTTCCACAAACTGAAACACTCAGACGAGAAGAAGACGAGGAAGAAGACGAGGAAGAAGAGCTCAGATCAACTGTGCAGCAAAAACACGACAGAGCTGAGGAGGGCTGTTACTCTACACACTATGCTCTACTCCGTATGTTATACTCTGATGTACTCTGTATTTTATACTCAGTATTTTATACTCTGATGTACTCTGTATTTTATACAGTATTCTGTACTCAGACATACTGTAGTCAGAATTTTATACTCAGTATTTTATACTCAGTATTTTATACTCTGATGTACTCTGTAATTTATACTCAGTATTCTGTACTCAGACATAGTCAGTATTTTATACTCAGTATTCTGTACTCAGATGTAGTCAGTATTTTATACTCAGTATTTTATACTATGATGTACTCTGTATTTTATACTCAGTATTTTGTACTCAGACATGCTCAAGATTTTATACTCTGATGTACTCTATTTTATACTCAGTATTCTGTACTCAGACAGTCAGTATTTTATATTCAGTATTTTATACTCTGATGTACTCTGTAATTTATACTCAGTATTTTGTACTCTGATGTACTCTGTATTTTATACTCAGTATTTTGTACTCAGCCATAGTCAGTATTTTATACTCAGTATTCTGTACTCAGATGTAGTCAGTATTTTATACTCAGTATTCTGTACTCAGACAGTCAGTATTTTATATTTCAGTATTTTATACTCTGATGTACTCTGTATTTTATACTCAGTATTCTGTACTCAGCCATAGTCAGTATTTTATACTCAGTATTCTGTACTCAGACAGTCAGTATTTTATATTCAGTATTTTATACTCTGATGTACTCTGTAATTTATACTCAGTATTTTGTACTCTGATGTACTCTGTATTTTATACTCAGTATTTTGTACTCAGATGTAGTCAGTATTTTATACTCAGTATTTTATACTATGATGTACTCTGTATTTTATACTCAGTATTTTGTACTCAGACATGCTCAAGATTTTATACTCTGATGTACTCTATTTTATACTCAGTATTCTGTACTCAGACAGTCAGTATTTTATACTCAGTATTTTATACTCTGATGTACTCTGTAATTTATACTCAGTATTTTATACTCTGATGTACTCTGTATTTTATACTCAGTATTCTGTACTCAGACATAGTCAGTATTTTATACTCAGTATTCTGTACTCAGATGTAGTCAGTATTTTATACTCAGTATTTTATACTATGATGTACTCTGTATTTTATACTCAGTATTTTGTACTCAGACATGCTCAGGATTTTATACTCTGATGTACTCTGTATTTTATACTCAGTATTCTGTACTCAGTCAGTATTTTATATTCAGTATTTTATACTCTGATGTACTCTGTATTTTATACTCAGTATTCTGTACTCAGCCATAGTCAGTATTTTATACTGAGTATTCTGTACTCAGATGTAGTCAGTATTTTATACTCAGTATTTTATACTCTGATGTACTTGTTATGTATGTTGTGTTTATGTTGGCTGCAGCCTGCTGTAATTCCTGCAGCCTGCTGGGAAGCTTTTTTTTTTTTTTACCCAGCCTTTAATCAGGCTTGATTGATTAGAGCTGCTGCATCACCTGCTGGAGCTTTAAAAGCCTTGGGCTGAGAACTGTGAGGTGCGGAGGTTTGGTGAAGGGAAGCAAAGCTTCTGGTGAAGGAAGAGGAATCTGTAAAACAGATTGTTGGGACCAGGGGTGTTCTCCGTCCACCCTGGCTGTGTGGTGAGTACTCCAGAAGGGAGTTATGTTTGAGCTAAGGCTCTGGAGTTCTGGTGCTGTCTAACAGCACATGTGTTGAGCAAGGATTGCTCATGTGGGAGCTCTAGTGCAGACTAGAGTTGTGTGAGGAGTTGAAGTGAGCAAGTGCACGCTCGTGAGGACTCTGGTTTAATCTAGAG
>JBBPBX010076523.1:0-17091 GCA_038048925.1 Garcialebias charrua | reverse complement strand
GCTCCTGGAGTTAGTGGGGACGCTGTCTGCTCTGTGGTACAGAGTCCTGATGACTCCTAACTTGTGCTCCAGAGGGTGATGGGAGTCAAACTGTAAATACTGGTCTGTGTGGGTGGGTTTGCGGTACACCTCAGTTTGCAAATTTCCTCTATCAGAAACTGAGACCTCACAGTCCAAGAAAGCCAACCTGCCATTTCTTACATCTTCTCGTGTGAACTTGATATATTTATCCACAGAGTTGATGTGATCAGTGAAATGTTGGACTTCCTGAGATTTAATTTTAACCCAGGTGTCATCAACATACCTGAACCAATGACTTGGTGGTCTCCCCGTAAAGGATGTCAAGGCTCTCTTTTCTACCTCCTCCATGTACAGGTTGGCAACAATAGGAGAAACTGGAGACCCCATAGCACATCCATGTTTCTGCCTATAATATTGCTCCCCATATGTGAAGTAGGTTGACTGCAGGCACAGTTTCAAGAGTTGACACAGTTGCTCTGTGGAAAGCGTGGTTCTGCTGTTCAGAGTGGTGTCTGATTTTAACCTTAAACAGACCACCTCTACTGCTTCATCAACAGGAATGCACGTAAAGAGTGATGTAACATCAAAAGAGACCATTGTTTCATCAGTCTCCATGATGACATCCCTCACCTTATCCACAAAGTCCATGGTGTTCTGTATGTGGTGTTCTGAGCTGCCAACTAAAGGGATGAGTACAGATGCCAGATATTTGGAAACATTGTAAGTGACAGAGTTAATCATGCTAACAATTGGTCTTAAAGGTACACCTTGTTTGTGGATTTTGGGTAAACCATACAGACTTGGCGTGGCCTCCCCTGGGTACAGTCTGTGGTACAGAATATTGTCAATAGCCTTGTCCTGCTTCAAAATTTTCAGGCAATCTATCAACTTCTTCTTGTAACCACTTCCTGGATCTCTTTTCAGCGGTTCATAAGTGGTTAAGTCACTAAGGAGTGACATAACTTTCTCATGATAGTCTTTCTGGTTCAAAATCACTGTGCACCTTCCTTTGTCTGCTGGGAGAATTATGATGTTTTTGTCCTTGCTAAGCGTGGTGAGTGCATCCCTCTCTTCTCTACTGATGTTGGAAGGTGGTGGTTTAGCATTACTGAGACAGGCTGAAACTTTGACTCTGAGTTGTTCTGCTTCAAAGTCTTTAATTTTGTTGTTACGGATGGCTGACTCAGTGGCTGTGATCATCTCCACCAGTGGAATTCTACTTGGTGCCACTGCAAAGTTTAGCCCCCTGGCAAGAATCTCTGTCTCCGGCTGGGTGAGCTGTCTGTCAGATAAATTCTTCACCCACTTTTCTGTCTCCCCGGCATGTAACTGTGTATCGGAGTGTTGTCTTACACTGAATGTGTTGTTGTTGGAATTGTTATGGTGTTGACGAGTTATCAGTGAGTTAAATTTGTTTTGTTGTCGAGTCTTGGACTTGACATGCTGTGCTAAGCGTGCCCGATCTGTACAGTCCATCACTTGCTGAAGTGTGGTCTGATCTAGGCACGTTGTTAGTTTTTGATAAATTTGCTCTTCTTTGGCCTTCAAGGCCTCAATGGTAAAATTGGTCTGTCTTACCCGTTCATTCAGCAGCTGCGTCTGTGCCTTCTGAAGGATGTTGCTTGCCCGGTGCCCGCTGACCGATGAATTCAGTTCCAGGCTCTTAGGAATAATGCCACTTTGTCTGCATCTAAGGTTGAATCGCAAGTGGTTCCTGTAGTCCGCCCTCTTCCTAGCTGTTTTCTCAAACTCTCTAACAAGTTTGAGGCAATCCTGGCCAAAGTGGTTCAAAATACCCTGATGCATGCTCAATAATCCAGGTAGAAAAATCTAAAAAAGCTAAGTCTGGTCCTCTGGACATTCAAAAAACAAAAAAAACAAAACAAAGCAAAAAATTGTAGAAACGTTTCGTCTTTCGTCCGAAAGACTTCCTCAGTCTGAGGTGCTGGGTTCAGCTCAGTCTTATAAATAGCACCCTCTCACAGTGTTACACAACCAGTTGGCTGATGACAGCCTGAAACCAGCTGCTCACATGATCAAGGAGGACCATCAGCCTAACAATGGATCGTTAGCACCCTGATGGTTGTTTGCTATTCACAGAGGGCTGAGTGATACCAGCAATCACAGCATTGTAGGAGGGGGACAGTTGAACTCGGAGGCCTCCACCCCTGTTTAATGATGGGCGGTTTCTTTTCACAAAGATGGCCTCCTTTACTCCTCTCTCAAACCATCGTTCCTCTCTATCAAGGATGTGAACATCTTCATCCCTGAAAGAGTGACCGCTGGCCTGGAGATGAGTGTAGACTGCAGAGTCCTGACCTGATGATGTTGATCTTCTGTGCTGGGCCATCCTTTTGGCCAGTGGCTGTTTAGTTTCCCCGATATAAGACTGATCACAGCCCTCCTGACACTGAACAGCATACACAATGTTACTCTGTTTTTGCCGGGGGACTGGATCTTTGGGATGAACCAGTTTTTGCCGTAATGTATTTTGAGGTTTAAAAGCCACTGGGACGTTGTGTTTAGAAAATAAACGTCTCAATGTCTCTGAAACCCCTGCAACATATGGAATGGCCACTGGTCTGGGTCTGGGTTCCTTCTTTTCACCTGATGGCTGGCTGGAGTCCTGTTTGGGTTTCTTCTCTGCTTTCAGGAAGGCCCAGTTAGGATATCCACATTTCTCTAGAGCCTGTTTTGTGTGTGATTTCTCCTTCTGTCTGGCTCCTGCGTTAGTGGGGACGCTGTCTGCTCTGTGGTACAGAGTCCTGATGACTCCTAACTTGTGCTCCAGAGGGTGATGGGAGTCAAACTGTAAATACTGGTCTGTGTGGGTGGGTTTGCGGTACACCTCAGTTTGCAAATTTCCTCTATCAGAAACTGAGACCTCACAGTCCAAGAAAGCCAACCTGCCATTTCTTACATCTTCTCTATTAAGGAACGGTTAAGCTCAGAAACCCTTGTGCTATAATGTCAGCTAAGAAATATATATATTTAAAGTGTTTATTTAGCTAAATTTTAAAGAAATAAAACTGCCCCACCCGCGCGCGTTTCCATGGGAAAACTAGTTTTTTAAATCCAGCTGATTTCACAATTTCTTGAATTTATTAATGTAATAGATTAAATTAAATGCATATTTTTATACCAATTTCACAAAGTGTATATGCCATGTTGTAAAACTATAACTGACTTCTTCTTTTCTGAAAAGAAAAATATGTTTTTATTTATTTATTTATTTTTATCATTAACCAGCAGAACAATGTCCGTTTTGTTGTTATACGATATTTGATCCAAGCTCGGAGCTAGCAGTAAAAACTAAAGACAGACAACGAGTTTGTAAAGTTAATTTAAAAAAAGACTTCAGAATTACCTGTGTCGACCTCCATTGTTGATCCCAAATCCTAAAGAAACTACCTAAAGAAACTACTGTTTTTCTTCTTCCGGCTCTCGACAAAGCAAGTCGCATATCTTTTTGCTCCTTCCCTCCCTAAGTTTTTCCTCCTCCCTGCTTGCTTTTTTTGTCTCGTCTGACTCTTCAGTGCTCACTCGAACCAATTTGCGATGGATTTAATAAATTGGGCTGTTTCTTCAATAGATAAGATTTTTTCCACGAAGCGGACCGTGCCAGGAGAAGCGGTCTGCCCCTCTGACACACACGCGGTTGGATACATGATGGATTCATGGGGACAGTGGCAGCCTATGTGTATGACCGTGTTGACTGTCGAAGACGTGGAAGATTTGTGGATTATTGGCCTATTGGTAGCAGCTGCTCTGTTTTTTGGCGTCGGCGGAGCTTTCTGTTACCTGAAGCTGAGGAGAGCTTCGGCGGCTATCAGCGCGCTGGCGAAACTCCCTGATCAGCAAGATTCTCTGATCCGGGCCGTGAGCTCCTCATCCCAGCTGTTGTATGAGCTCAATCGCACGTTGGGAGCGGCGGACTACCGCGGACCTGCGGGGCGCTTTGGAACTCGTTTACAGCCGCCCGGGCTCCAACAGGGCACGGATGGGGGTTCATAGAACGGAACCTCATATGATTTGGAATTTTGGCCCTGAAACAGCGTCTGGACTTGGAAGGCTGCAGTGAAAAAGAACATTGTGGTCTGAATTGGAACAAACAAAGAGACTATCTAATCTGGTTTCTGCACATGTCCTTGAAAAGAGGCCTGTTTGGAAACTTTTCTCCTGGAGCGTAGAGCTGGAGTGTCACTGCTGACCTCACCCGCCCTCCCCCCCCCAGAGATCTCTGTGTGTGCCTCGGATAACGCCCAGCTGCACAACTGCTGAACTGTGTTCTCTGAAGTTACTCGCAGACTCTATATCTCCTTGCATGTCGTCAAAACTGCAACAATGTCTCGTGTGGTTGTGCTTCTGCTGATAGAGTTTTTGGGACTTTATCATGGAGTGTCTTCAGGCAATCTTTGATAAATTCTTTTTTTGAATATCACAAATGATACCTATTGTGTTTTTCCTTTTTCCATATCTGTTTTGCTCTCATTCAGGATGGATGAGAGATGGCCGCGCTGACGAACATGCATATGTTTTGAATTGCTGCAGCTTAACATTCTCTACCCCTCCTCTGGATGACTGTGTTTACATTATCACGTTGTATTGGTTTACTGGTGCAATGTTAATAAAAAATCTCTTATCTCTCTTATATAAAGGATCAAAGTGCTGCTGGCTAAATATGAAGCTAGCAGACCGCTCATGGGAGGTAGTTGTCCAACTGTCAGGAAGACAACAGCGTTTTCCAAAACAACTTCCTGAAACTGGAAATGCCTGTGGTAAGGTATGGAAGCCGGTGTTACATCATAATCTATGACCATCATATATTGTGACCTTAGGGGGCGCTGTTTTGCAATACCTGATAAACACTATCATATATATTCTGTGACCGTCTGTTTCCATCATAATCATGATTTTAGTGGGCAGATGTTAATTTTTATTCTTTGGAGGAAGGAGGCTGACTCTCTCCTTCCTTGAAAGAATAAAAAGTAAAATCTGATCACTAATATCATATAATATGACTATTATGGAAATACAGACGGTCACAGAATATGATAGCACTTATCAGATATTGTGACCACAGTAACTTATACAACTTTCTGCTGACTCTCTACTTCCTCTAAGAAATTAAAAAGTAACATCTGACCACTAATATCATGACTACCGTACTGTGAAAATATAGATGGCCACAGAATATGATAGAGTTTATCAGGTATTGCAAAGTATGGTGTAAAAATGCAACAGCGCCCCCCTATGGTCACAATTTATGATGGTCACAGAATATGGTGTAACATAGCCGTAATTAATATATATACCGGTAATACAAAAAAAGCCTATTACTTCCGCCATATTATGTCTTTAAAAAATTACTTTGCATAAAAAAAAGGTAACAGGTGTCACAGTTTTCAACATTTTCACATGTGTAAAAAAACAAACATATTCTTTATGGAGATCTTTCTTCAAAAGTGTACAGAAAAATTATGACTTGCATGTTATCCTGATGCATGCTCAATAATACAGGTTAAAAAAAATCCAACAAAGTTGTCAGGTCTCCTGTTAAAAAAAAAAAAAGTTAAAAACTAAATTAATTAGTCTTTTAAAGACTTAGTCAAACAGAGGAGCTCAGGTAAACTCAGTCTTATAAATAGCACCTTCTCATAGTGGGTCAACCAGTTTGTTGTTGACATCCAGAACTGACTGTTCACATCATATGAACAGAAATCATAAGAGCAGCTAGTTCTGGATGTAAACAACAAACTGGTTGACCCACTATGTGCAGGTGCTGTTTATGAGACTGAGTTTAATGCAGCTCCTCAGAGTGACAAAGTCTTTTAGATAAAAGACGAAACGTTTCAACGAGTTTTTTAACTTTTGCAGGCGAGCGTTGCAGCTCATGAAGCTTTCTGTCCAGTGGGTGATGTGAAGGGGTACCACCGGACCTTTTCCCCCATGCACACTTGAAGTTTTTCATGGGAGACTTTTTGGTCATGATTTGCTTTGAGTTCTTTAGTCGTCTTGTCACAATGCTTTTGGGCAAAGGTGAAGGTGTTCCTCAGGTGTTTATTCCGATCTTTCATGTTCTGGTGGTTGGTGTAAGCTGTGGCTACATTGTTTCCACCATGTGTGTAAAGAAAGGGTTGTCTGTTGACCACTCATCATCTTAAAAGTAGATGCACCGGTGGACTGATGTGGGGATCTTGTAGGTTGGAGCTGGCAACAGATCACGCAGTCTTTGATAGTTGTTTACATGTTTGTGCATTCCTGGCCAATAAGCAACATATCTTAATGCTCTGAGTGTTGCTTTGGTGCAGTTGTGTCTTGAAGATGGGAATTTGTGGGCATGTGCCAGCATCACCCCCCTGTGGTCTTGAGGCACCTCAAATGAAGGTGAAGCTGTTGGCTTGGGAGCAAATACAAACATGCCCTTGAACATGTTCAGGAATGGTCATACCTTAATGATAGTACGTAGTTCAGGGATGGAGTCAAGTTCCTCTGAGGAGGGAGTGTCTTGGTCTGGATCAGTTAGGTAGCAGATCATCTTTTTGATAGCTGGATCCAGAGATTGTAGCTTAAAGGTCCACTGACATCATCTTTCTACTTTGCGTAAAATGTTACAAGATATATCTTGTATCATTCAACTATGTTCGTTTTTAATAGCAAAATCAGCAAAATATTAAATTTTGCTTTAAAATTTATTTTAAATTTGGTGCCGTGTGTCGCCTCAGAAAATCCTGGTATTTCCGCATACGTCGTCTGTGACGTAGCGTGGAGAGAGTCTACTCGAACGCCCCTACAGCTCTGTATTCTGGCATTGTATTTTTCGCCCTTTTTTTTTGTTTCTTGCTGGGTTAGAGGGTGTTACAACCGGGTAGACGTTTGGGCAAAGCGCAGTTTTCACTTAATCCCAAAAATAAGGAAACGTGAAGGATTTATCTCCATCGGAGTACTGAGCTGACAGCAGCTCCTTCCTCTGTCTGAGTGTGCTAGGATCTGCTGTGGAAGACGTCGTGCTCCGATCACCTTTTGTCCGGTAAACAAAATACAGGAAACCCTCGACTTACGAACGAGTTCCGGACCTAAGGACCGTTCGTATGTCGAAAATGACGTAGGTCGGATCATATAGTAAAAAAAAAAAACGAAAAAAAAAAAACTTTATTTTAATTTTTATAAATGAATACATGTACAGTACTGTACAGTCACGAAGCACTTAGTCAAAGTCAAAGTCAACTTTATTGTCAGAACTGCAATATGTACAGGACATACACAGGATTGAAATTGCGTTTCTCTCAGTCCCTCGGTGCAACAGTAACCATCTAAACACTAAAACATTTAATAAACATAAGCATAAAATAGTAAGAGTGTAACACTGTCTCAAGTTTTTTCATAGTAGTATGAAAGTATGAAAATTTACTCCAACACTGAAACACCAAACACCCCTGAAACACCAAACACCCAATGAACATAAGCATAAAATGAAATATTAAAAGTGTAATACTGTCCTGAGTTTTTTCATAGTAGTATAAAAAGTATATCTATAAAATAAACTGAAGGTTCTAGCATTGACATTTGCAAAGAGTGGCACAGCAGCATATGAGTTAATGTACACAGTACTGTATATGTATGAGGTAGTTGATGTTGGTAAAGAGGCAAAGTGGCATATGCAGTAAGGTACATAAGGCACATTTGGCATCCTTAGATAAGGCTAGTCAGAGAATGCTGTATATGTATCAGCAGTAGTGTAGATATAAAAGTAGTGTAAATGTAAACAGTAGTAATAAATGTAAAACAGTAGTAATAAATGTAAACCGTATTAATAAATGTAAACAGTGAATGTAAACAGTAGTATGACTATAGGCAGTAATGTAATACAAACATTGGTGCAAATATGAGAAGTAGTGCAAACTGAAGCCTATCCTAATGAGGAGTGAGTTGAATTGTCTCCCTTTCACATAAAGTGAAAGTGAAAGTAGCTCCCTTTATGTGAATGGAGCCTGCTGGGGAGACAATTCAACTCACTCCTTCATCTTTAAAAACTGTGTTAGGATAGGCTAAGTGCTTGGTGACTGTACAGTACTGTACATTTATCTATTAATTAAAAAAATATATATATTTTTTTTAAATTTTAATGTATAAATAGACTGTACAGTCTATTTATACACAGTATAAAGTACCGCCAGGGGTTTTTAGTTGGCCCGCGGATAAATCTGAATTATTAAAAAAATAATAATAAACGCTATTTTCTTAAAAATCTGCAGTTCCTATGTTCTCCGCTAGAGGCGCTGTGTTTTAGTCAGTTCCTATGTTGTCCTTCTGAAACCGGGTGCCTCTAGGGCCATGGGGCGCTGTGTTTTAGTATGGGAGACGCAGCAGATCACTGTACACTAGATAAGACATCCCCGCTGTTGGCCAATGGCGACATCGTCAGACGGCGGCCATCTTGGTACAGACAGAACGCCCACTAACATTTACTTTTGGGGGTGGCGGTGAGGGACTAAACACAAGAGCAGGAACAGAGACATATTTTTGAATTCTTGTAGGTCAATGGTACATACCCTTTGAAGATGAGATGGAAAATTGAAAAGTGTTGGAACAACACCATCTTTTAATCTGACAGTCTGCCCTGTCCGATCAAAGTCCTCAGACATGAAGTGATCACTGCAGAGCAGTGTCCTGTCCAGGGCAACAAAACCCTCTCTTCTCAGGGCAACTTCCCACTGCCGCCTCCTCTCTCTGGTTTTGGGAAACCTTAAAAACATGAAGAAGCTGGTCATTATTTTCCACACTTCCTTTCTTTACCTTTGAATTATAGTAATGACAAGTATACACATATATCATACTTTTGGTGTGCTTGCATTTACTTTTGGTACAATAAAACAGCTATTAAAAATGGTATCAAAAAGAAACACTGAATCATAATTTATATAAAGATACTTTTACAAGTCTTATACCATACCATACCATTTTATTTATAGAGCACTTAAAACAACAACAAGGACAACCAAAGCGCTGTAAATATATATTATGTCATTATTATGTAAATATATATTATGTATATGAACAAATTTAATAAACATAAATTTAATAAACATAAACAATTTAATAAACAAACATAAACATGTATAATATTATGTCAATAATATTATCTCACATAGTCCCACTTTTCATGTGTAGCATGACCTGTAATGTGCACTGATCCAAAATATAACTATGATTATTCTAATTAAAGTAATAATACTGTCACAGAGTCTTACTGGTGAAATGTGATCCCATGGTTTCTTGTTTTGATGTTACGTCTATTGGAGCATCCATAGGCTGCACAAAAGTCAGGCATCTTGTCAAAGAGTATTTCTGTAAAACACAAAGCAGTAATTAGTTTTGAACATACCAAACCGCTTGGAAATCATGTGCAGCTTTAGTTCAGTTAAAAACAAAGAGCTCCTAGTGATCTAAGAATGCTGGGGAAATGTTTGGAATACTAGCTAGCCCTTAATCAAAGGCTCTTGTTAATAGTCTGCTCATAAATACAGTCATGATCAAGACAGTCATTTAGACAAAAGATTAGTTTGTTGTAAAATAGTTATTGATGTAATAAAAACAGAATTAAAATTCTCGATTCTCGATGAGTGTGACACCCAACTATAAATATGAAACATGAATAAATCATTTTAAAAGACAAAACTGCTGTCTGATTACCAAAAAATCATAGCCACGTTAATAACTGTAGGAGCCATTTATCCCTCCTGTGTTTATCACCATCAGGGGGCGTACTTTATTTTGAGTTCTGAGCGTCTGAGTGGGGATGGGCTACTTAAGAGCAGGTGTGAATCTGTTCAGGTGTTGTTGATGGGAAGAGGCAAACAGTTTTCTACTGTGCTTGAAATAAGGATTGATGTCGAATTTATGTGGACTGGATATTGTAAAGGATTATGAGGAGGTCAATATTAATACTGACCTCTTTACCTTATTTAATTTACTTATTCAGATTGAATAGTAAATTCACGGATTCTTTTCTTTTTCAGTTTACCCAATATATCTGTGATCTTTATGATGTATAAATAAACAGAGCCATTAAGTGACAATGGACACGTTAACTTAGCTTGATATGTCAAAGAGACACTATCATTTATTTAAAATGAATCAACTAAATTAACACCATTACACTTGATTGACATGATTTCACTTTCTTTCAATTCAAATACGTCAGCACACTTAAATTTAACACAACAGACATAAATACTAGATGTTAAACATATTTAGTCTGAGGGCTCTTTAAACTTAATTAGTTTCCAGCTTAGATTGAGAGGGGAAAGAATAGGAGGAAAGATTTAAGAAGAAATTATCGTGAGCATGATACCAGAGTGACACTTCTCATCCGACTTCTGCTAAAATCCAGGTACGTTTTGTAAACAGCTCTTTACCTTTCGACGACGAGTCTGATAAAGAAATGACACCAGCCTTCAGATGCACAGAGTCCTTTAGTCCCAGCACGTCCAAAACTGGTTCTAGTTTACGTTTCAACGTCTCCTGGTTTCGCTTGGTCATCAGAGAATATGTCAGCTCCTGGCCTCTGACTTCAAGATAAACTTATTCCAGGAAGGAATAAACAAAGTTTTTGAGCTTACGCTCGTTCGAAGTGGACCCATAACAACATGTTATCAGTCCCAGCTGGATGACGAGTCCTTAGCGCGTGACTGGTGGTCATTCAGCTCTTTGGTAAGGTTCACATCTCTTTTGAAGCTCCCAGAAACTCTGAAGCGTTTCCGCACAGTTAGAACTTAAAAGCAGGATCAAAGAGAGGAGTGAGCTTGTGTTATCGCGACCCAAGGTTACAGCCAGAGCAGAGGGAGATTTGTTTAGGAAGAGACAGAGAGCTGGAGCCTTGTTCATGAAAAACAACGGATTAACCTGTCTTCTGACTTTCTCAACAAAACCGTCTGGTCTATGTGACCCGAGATTTCAACTTTAACACAGCAGTGAACACAGTTTAACTCTTACAGAATAACACAGCTTAAAAGCACACATCATGAAAATGACAAAAGTTATTCTTTTGATCACATCAGCCTAAAATCAAAGATAGAAATAGTCTCTTTTGGTGACTATATTTATCAGATTACAGCTAAATGAATGATTTTGTAGTAAATGTCTTGCTTTACTGAAAGGTCAGTAAAGGTCATCACTGGACAGTTCAAAAACCTTAGTTTGACCCTGGGTAGGTCCACTACAATATGAACAGAAACAGTAAGACAATGGACATTGCTTGGATAATAAATGATTTTATTATAAATCAAACTGAGGATCGGCATTATGAATTTAATTGAGCGCACGTAAGACCAACGCCTTCCTATAACAACCTGTAGCCTAAAATATAGGATTTTAGCCGCTACAATAACGTTTTTTTTTTAAATAAACCGTTTGTAAATCCGTCAAGATTACAGCGAGTTAAGCGTATTTTTGTTTGTGTAAATCCCTCACCTCCATATGGAAACCGTTTGTAACCAGCCAATAAAAAAACAGAGCTTGAATTTGAATCAGCCAATAAAAACAGAGCTTGAATTTGAAGGCTCTGAGGGGGAGGGACCAGAAACGTGTCTCTGTTCAAAATTTTCCTAATTTCCAGCGTGTTCCAGAAATTACATACTGAACCTTTAACATTACATATATACACTGTGTGTATGTATGTACAGCACAATATATACAGTACATAAACAAAGTGTATGTATATATTGTACTTTATACAGTATGCATGATACACACACATTGTATTTAAAATACATAATATTTGAACACAACAGCAAGTAATGACACAAGCACCTGGCACAATGATTCAAAATTATTAAAATAAATCTAAGATAAAATTACTTAAATCAATATAAAATTGAACATATATGTTTGTGAATGATTAAAAATGTTAGGAGCAACTGTATTTATTTTTTCTACTTTGAGTAGCAAACTTGGAGTCTTATTTTAGACTTTGTGATCCATAAATGACAATGTTTACTAATCTGTTTTTTTAAGGTACCCAGAGACACCCAGGACAGATCTCCAGTCCATCACAGAGACAGACAAAAATACGTCCACACTAACGTAAGAGCGTTATTAAACAAAGCCCCATTTTTCTGTTTAATATATATATAACAGCTTGAGTTTAACATAAAATAAATAGTGTTTTATGTTTAAATGTCAGTTAATAAGTCTTCCATTATGCCTCCTTGTTTAGGACTGGAGCCAATCTCAGCTGCTTTTTGGTGAAGGCAGGGGACACCCAGGACAGGTCTCCAGTCTGTCCCAGAGACACCCAGGACAGATCTCCAGTCCAGACGTCTCAGCTGTATTTTTTGGACCAAACAGGACGGATGAAGATGCAGCTAAACGTGTTTTTGTTGTAAATAAATGTAAATTTACAAACAAAAAATAATAATAATAATAATCTTGAATGCTTAATTGTTGCTGGATAAAGATACACAAATAAAAATTAGTTAAAACAATAAAAGCATTAATTTTGGCACCATCTGCAGCTTCAATAAGATTTCATCAAAAATAAACCTTTAACCATTTTAAGAAAAGATGAATAAGTCAAAAGGAAGCTGGTCTACATTTTATTTTTATAAACATGTCACCATAAAACAGTTTTTAGTTTGTAGCCTTAAAACAGAAACAACACTCAAAAGATGCATCACAAAATGTTTATTCTCAGTTTTATTTATCTTGTTTTCACTTTAACAGCAGGGTCGTGTTCTCCCTATGTGCGGATCGATCCTGCGATGCTTTCGTTCTCCAGGATGGGCAAGAAGAGTTGAACAAAGTGACGTGTAGGGAGATTTGATCACATCATCCAACACCTTAAACAGAAAAATGGGGCTTTGTTATATATATCTAATACATTTACATACGTGTGAATATAGGACTGCCTGATCACATCTGATCTGATCTGTATTATTAAAGACTCCACACAATGATTAATGATTTAGCTTGGTAAATATGATCAATTATTGATAATTAGTGATTAGAACTCTCAATCAAGAACTTGAGTCCTCAGTTTGAATAATTTTTTGGCTCTTCTGTGCAAATGTAAATTGTTCTTAGCTTTTGACTGGGAGTGTAGATGGTTGTTTGTCTTTTTGTCTGTCTCTGTGATGGACTGGAGATCTGTCCTGGGTGTCTCTGGGTACCTTAAAAAACCAGATTAGTAAACATTGTCATTTTTGATCACAAAGTCTAAAATAAGACTCCAAGTTTGCTACTAAAAGTAGAAAAAAATAAATACAGTTGCTCCTAACATTTTTAATCATTCACAAACATATATGTTCAATTTTATTTTGATTTAAATAATTTTATCTTAGATTTACTTTAATAATTTTGAATCATTGTTCAAGGTGCTTGTGTCATTACCTGCTGTTGTGTTCAAATATTATGTATTTTAAATACGTGTATCATGTATATAAAGTACAATATATACATACACTTTGTTTATGTACATACAGTATTGTGCTCCGTAATGTTAATGTATAAAACAAGCATGTACTGTATTTATGTTATTTATCGACAGATTTCTTTAGTAAATACTTTAACAGATATTTACTCACATTTTAGTACAATTTTAGCTTCATGAGCATTTTTCTCTTTTTTTATTAACATAATTATTTTAAGTGTGCTTTAATAACTATGTTTTAATGACGGATCATGTTTTGAGACCTGCTGTCATTGTTCACGCGATCTATCTTGGAAAAAAGATGTGTAAACTGTCTCAATTATATCTAACCAGCTAAATAAAGGTTTAACTAAAATAACACACAGCCCAAA
Organism: Garcialebias charrua; assembly: GCA_038048925.1. NCBI lineage: Eukaryota > Metazoa > Chordata > Actinopteri > Cyprinodontiformes > Rivulidae > Garcialebias > Garcialebias charrua. The sequence continues at coordinate 3,270 of JBBPBX010076523.1, read as the reverse complement.
AAAAGTCCAGGCTCAACACAGACCAGAACCAGAACTTTGTTATTGTGAGTGTTAAGGCCCCAGTATAGCTCTGCGATCGGCCGAACGCCGCTCGACGCCGTTCGAACGCAGAGGCACAAGCGTTCGAACGCGGGCACGAACGCTCCAAGCTCAAATTTTACGACCGCGAACGCAAGCGAGTTGTCACACAATAAACTGCCCGGCGCTGGACTGTTTTGTATGTGACACAAATGTATTAAATTCCCCTTCTTCATCCCTGATCTGGCCTTTTTTTGTTGTTGCCAAAAGTCAAGTGATCGCTTCCTCCTCCGTTGACTCCATGACTGAAATGATGAGAAATGAATGAATTTGTCACAAATGAATTAAACTCAAGTCCAACGTGGCTGCGCGAGGTTCTGCAGATTTCCTGGTGTAATGGTCTGATGTGTGGGCAACAGGACCAGCGCTCCCTGTTTTTAGTTTATTTTTTAGAACTTTTTATAAATATATAAACACAGAACACCGCTGTGACAGAAGCTGCCGCTCTCACCTTTTTTTCCCACCCGACCTGTCAATCAATTCAGTAGGCGTGTCAGCAAATGACCAATCAGCGACCTCAATTTGTCCCGTAGGTAAACGCTCTGCCCTGCATCTGCTCAAATGACGTCAAGAATTTGGTGCGAGAATGCTGGATTCTCTCGCTGAGCTATGGGAGTGAACTGCCTGCGCACAGAACGCGCGCACGGACCGGCGTCGGTCGAACGCAGAGCTATACTGGAGCCTTTGTGGACTTCAGGAAGAGGGATGCCCAACATGCCCCTCTGACCATCAACAGCACCGCAGTGGAGAGAGTAGACAGCACCAAGTTCCTCGGAGTGCATGTCTCAGAGGACCTGTCCTGGAGCAGGAACACTGCATCACTGGCCAAGAAGGCTCACCAGCGTCTCTACTTTCTCCGCAAGCTGAAAAGGGCTGGAGCTTCAACCCCCATCATGTGCACCTTCTACAGAGGTGCCATAGAAAGTGTCCTGACAAGCTGCATCACTGTGTGGTTTGGTGCATGTACTGCATCCTGCCGCAAGAGCCTCCAGCGCATCGTGAGAGCAGCTGAGAAGATCGTCGGCACCTCCTTCCCCTCACTGCAGGACTTACACAGCAACCGCCTCACTCGGAAAGCCCTCTGCATGGCAGGTGATCCCACACACCCACTACACAGCTGCTTCAGACTGCTGCCATCAGGGAGGAGACTGAGAAGTCTCCAGGCTCGAACCAGCAGACTGAGAGACAGCTCTGTTCATCAGGCAGTCAGGATGCTAAACACTCTGCCTGCTCTGCCCCCCCTCCCATTTGAACTGCCTTAACACTAAAAACTTTCTCACACATTACCACACAACACAAAGATTTTAACACTGGACTCTGTGTCATCAAACGGGTTATTCACTAAACTCTCGGTCATGTGCTCATTCAGTTTGCACTACTTCTCATATTTGCACTAATGTTTGTATTACATCACTGCCTATAGTCATAATACTGTTTACATTCTCTGTTTACATTACTGTTTACATTCTCTGTTTACATACTACTGGTTACATTCAATGTTTACATTTATTAATACTGTTTACATTTATTACTACTGCTTACATTTATTACTACTGTTTACATTTACACTACTTTTATATCTACACCACTGCGAATACATATACAGTATTCTCTGACCAGCCTTATTTAAGGATGCCCAATGTGCCTTACTGCATATGCCACTTTTGCCTCTAACAACACCAACTACTACCTCATACATATACTGTGTACATTAACTCATATGCTGCTTTGCCACTTTGCAAATGTCAATGCTAGAACCTTTAGTTTATTTTATAGTTATACTTTTTATACTTTTTTATACTAGTATGCAAAAACTCAGGACAGTATTATGTTCATTAAATGTTTAGTGTTTTAGTTTTAGTTTTAGAGTTGGTGTAAATTTTCATACTCTTATACCACTATGCAAAAACTCAGGACAGTGTTACAGTTTTACTATTTTATGCTTATGTCTATTATTATATGTTTCAGTGTTTCAATGTTTAAATAGTTACTGTTGCACCGAGGGACTGAGAGAAACGCAATTTCAATTCTGTGTATGTCCTGTACATATTGCAGTTCTGACAATAAAGTTGACTTTGACTTGACTTTACTGTGTGGAGAAAGAAAAAACAGCTCCAACACACAGACTGTTATACTGTAACATTGTTCTGACATTGTTTCACAAATTGATTTATATAGAATATTTTGTTTACCGGACAAAAGGTGATCGGAGCATGACGTCTTCCACAGCAGATCCTACACACTCAGACAGAGGAAGGAGCTGCTGTAAGCTCAGTCCTCCGATAGAGATAAATCCTTCATGTTTCCTTATTTCTGGGATTAAGTGAAAACTGCACTTTGCCCAAACGTCTACCCGGTTGTAACACCCTCTAACCCAGCAAGAAAGAAAAAAAAAAAAACGCGAAAAATAAACTGCCAGAATACAGAGCTGTAGGGGCGTTTGAGTAGATTCTCTTGACGCTACGTCACAGACGACGTATGCGGAAATACCAGGATTTTCTGAGGCGACACGGCGCCAAATTTAAAATCAATTTTAAAGCAAAATTTTGATATATTTCTGATTTTGCTATTAAAAACGAACATAGTTGAATGATACAAGATATATATCTTGTAACATTTTATGCAAAGTAGAAAGATGATGTCAGTGGACATTTAATGATGTCTTTACATGACAACACAGGTTCTACTGAGATTGTGTCATCAGGTGGTTGCGGAAGATCAGAGGAGCAAGGTACGGCACGTGGATGTGGGAGTGTTTACACCTCTTGGATGGGTGGGTTTCGGATAAACATCAGGTGGCCAGGAGGGAAAGACTGTGTTACCAATAGTAGTACTGTTTTTAGTTAACAAGCCTGTGAGATCGTTAAGCTGTTTGTGCTGTCCTGACACCGGTGAGTGGCCTCTGGCCTCTCTTAAATTAGATGGACTCTGAGTCAGGGTATCGTAGATATCCCTGTTAATGTCAGACTTGTCAGTTAGAAGAGACAGTGTACTATCAATCATGTCAGCTCAAAAGGTTCAAAGATTCAGTCGTTTGATATTCAGTATGTTTATTACTCATATCATAGATTATTGTTGTTTTTGTAATAAAACACAAAATTTCACCAGTGAATCTGTGATTATTTTAGCCTTTATGCGTGTTGATAAAATTTGTTCTCTTTATACACGAGAAAATAATCACATTTTGGGGTT
>JBBPBX010076522.1:0-11881 GCA_038048925.1 Garcialebias charrua | reverse complement strand
TAATTCATAAGGAGTTTGTCAAGATACAAACTTGGTTTGATTTAAATAAGCTATCATTGAACACAGATAAAACAAACTATATGATTTTTAGTAATAAAAAGATAATTTCTGCTGTTCCTTTCATAATTAATGGTGTTGAAATATGTAGAGTGAATGAAACTGAGTTTTTGGGAATAATTATTGATGATAAACTGTCTTGGAAGCAGCACATCAATTCTGTTAAAACAAAAATATCTAAATCCACGGCTGTATTATACAGTGAAAGACTTATTGAACGATAAAGCCCTGTATTTGCTGTATAATGCAATATTTGTACCACATTTGAATTACTGTGTTGATGTTTGGGGAACAGCGTGCAGAACACAGCCTATTATCATCTTACAGAAAAGAGCTATAAGAATCATAACAAGAGTGCATTACTGTCATCCATCTAATATATTGTTTTCTAAAATGAAACTATTTAAGTTCCATGATCTGGTTGAATATAATATTCTTTTGTTAATGTATTGAGCACAGAATCTAACACTACCTCCGAATATTCAAAACCATTTTGTAAAGAGGGAAAGCAGTTATAACCTCAAGGGAACTGACATTTTTATTAAACCACATTATAGAACAAGTTTTAGGAGTAGGTCTACTTTAATACAGGGCATAGGTCTGTGGAAAGGTTTGGATAATAATGTTAAAAAGGCTAAGTCTGTGTTTATATTTAAGAAAATGATTGAGTGCTTTTGAAAAAAAAATATATATGGTGAAAATTATAAGTACCATATATTTGTGAATTGTAATAAGTTACAGAATTGGTTCACAGATAATTATTGTTTGAAATTGATTGGATTGATTTTGTTTTAAAAGGGGCAGATAAGAATTTTTCTTCTTCTGCTTCCTTTCATTTTAAAATAAGTTTTTTTTCTTCTTAATATGATTTTGTAAATATATTTTTTTGTGTTTTAAATTTGAAATAAACAAATGAATAAATAAATAAATAATAAAAACTGATCATTTTAAACTATTACTACTTGAGCTTCATAGAAAATACTTTTTACATTTAGTATTTTGTGTAAGAGGCAACTTTTCAACAGATGTGTAAGCAGATTGTAGAAGATTTATTCTCTGATGACATGAGCTGTCACATCTTTCATCTCTGGCTGTTTCCCGTGCGGTGCTTTGCTTACTGTTGTAGATCATAGCTGCCATGCAGGGGGTCCAGCAGGTGTAGTATGCTGCCATCACAGGAACAAGCACTCTGGCTGCCACGTTGTGTCTGCTGCTGCGGAGTGCACAGCCGTACTTGCGCAGTTTCAGTCTCTGTCTCTTGGCTGCACACCACACCCTCAGGTTTGCATACGTCATGACGGTGGAGCAAGGGAAAAATATCAAACAGGTCAGGCTCAGGGAGTAGGCGACGTTGGTGGAATAGGATGGATTGCAGACCAGAGATGCAGTGGAAAAGTGAACCTCAATGATGCCGACTGGAAATGAGATTGGCAGCAGTAAGACGAGGGGAAAACACCAGGCGAAGGCAATCAGGAGCAATGTCCTCTTCCTTGTCATCAGAGTTGAGTATTTGAGCGGGTAGAAGACCGCGACATACCTCTCCAGGCTTATTGTGGCCAGTGTGTACATGCAGGTGGAGTAGACGGTGGCGTTGCAAAAGGCCACAAGGTGACAAAAGCAATGTCCTCTTCCTTGTCATGCGGGTAGAAGACCGCGACATACCTCTCCAGGCTTATTGTGGCCAGTGTGTACATGCAGGTGGAGTAGACGGTGGCGTTGCAAAAGGCCACAAGGTGACAAAAAGCATCTGGCCCCTCGGTGTAGTCCTTTAACAGACTCACCCAGAGATTCAAGGGCATGACCAGCAGGCCAAACGCAGAGTCCGCAGCGGTGAGAGACAGGAGGAAATAACGGGAGTTTCTTGACCAGCCAGCCACGGAGGAAGAAATAACCAGGAGAACAGCGATGTTGCCCAAAGTGATCATCACTCCCAGGACGATGATGATGCCGACCTTGATGGAGCGGTGGCTCAGTTCCTGCAGCCTCTGAGAGTCAACGGCCGACACGTTGGAGTCGTCAGAGAGGTTAAGTGGTGTGAACATTGTTCTTCACAGAGACATCAGTGCGAGTAAATCATTAGTCCCAAAAAGAAGAAGAGTTGAAATATTACAGAAGATGGGTAAAAATTACACTAGAGAGCAGCAGCAGCAGCTGCAGGTTTCCTCCCTGCAACAATCAGCCGCACACCTGCTGCAATCAGTGACGAGAGGTGAGAGGTCACCACCAAATATCCACTCATCCAGAACTTCAGAAAGATCTAAAGTTTTCTTCCAAACATATGTATTAATAAGTGGTTTAATTATTATGTTAACTATCTAAATTTATTTAATCTATGTGCTCAGAAGAGGAAATTACATTTAAAGTGACATCCTCAAAATTACTGAGAAAACCACTTTATTTCCCAAAATAATACTGTGGAACCAAAATAGTCAAACCCAACTTTTGTTGCAATACAATAATTATTTCTTACAGTCAATGATAATTTTCAGGTAAATTCATTCTTGATCTAACTCAAAAATTATTTAAAACAGTCAAATTTTAATTTGATGCAGACATCACTTATTTGTGTATGTTTACACGCGCTTTGGTGTTTTTTTTTTTTTTTAAATAATGTGATATCAATTCATTAGTGACAAAGTATTTTTTATACATAAGGACACAAAAGCCATGCCCTTTTTCAGAAATAACGTTCAGAGTTACTGTTTTTCACGTTGTGCATGTAGACAATAAACTTCTTGTGATATGTTGGAAGTGGTAGATAATTTGACGTGTATGTGTTTAAGTCCACAGGGGTTGTGGGAGGTGGAAAAACATCTTGTGGCAGCCATAAATCAGTCACATACTTACACTGCTGGAATAAAATTAGTATTTATTTCCCCCTACCCAAATGTCTGCGAAGCTTAAAATTTCAGATGCAGCCCTGTCCAAGTCTACAAGATTGTGTTCATGGGCTCATTGTGCATAATTGTTAGGCTCATCCACTCTTAAAATATGCAGAAAATGACCTTTGGGCACTCCTTTTAGCTTTCAGCCATGCGAGAGTCTAGTTTCATCCAGTGTGTTTCTCTCGTAGTGTAATGCAGGACACTTTTCAGAACCACAGACGGAACATTTGTGACATAACGAGCAATAAATATAGTTACAAAAACATTTTGGCACAACATTTTAAAAGTCTGTGCACAGTGCACATTCCTTTTTCTATTAGTGAACAGTCTTGTTAGTTGAAAATTAAGCTTGGAACAAATAAAGTTGTCGTTCCTGACTGCATCCATGAACATTTTTATTAATGTCACCTTGAGTTCCTACAATCAACAACAACTTGGAAAATAAAAAAGACTAAATGAAAAGTGCCTGACAGCTCGACGTCTTACAAGCGATCAAGGTCAAACTTCTGAGCTCACACAGCCTCGGTGTTTTATGTCAGCTCTGCTGTTTGACCTTCCTCCGTTAGACCTTCTTGACAGAAGGGCAGCAGAAAAGACCAGGAACGATTGGCGCTGATCTTTCCCACTCAGGTCACACTCTTTGTTCAGAGCGATTGTTCTCTGTTCTCCTAGACTTTTTCTCAGATTCTAATGCTGCTGTTTTTCCTATCAGCTGCTACAGTTGATCAAGAGACAAATCTGTCCCAGGAAACTCACACAGGACATTCTTAAAATGGACTGTGAGTGAAAAACTGCAAAGATTTTTTAATTTGTTGCCATTCTTGAACTCTATAAAATTGTTTCCCAAGCCTCTCAGTTTTGGACCAACAAATTAACAGCAGCATAAGTTTTTGACCCCAAATATTAAGAAGTTACCGTATTTTTCGGAGTACAGGTCACACCGGAGTATAGGTCGCATTGCCCAATTATTACCAATAGATTGGAAAAATCCCTAGATAGGTCGCACCTACGTTTAGCTCTGCTGCAAATGTCTGCCACAGGAGCGCACAGAAAGGCTTTTAAGAAGATTAACACTTAAAAACAATTATTTGTTTGATAAAAATTATAGCAAATATGTGTCTGAGCTGAACGTTTCCTTAATAAATGAACGTAATTGTGAAATGAGCTGGATTTAAAAATTTGTTTCACCGAAAGTGATAAAAAGCCATATACAGTATAGGTCGCACCTGAGTATAGGTCGCAGGCTATGAAAAAATTGATAAAAAGGTGCGACCTATACTCCAAAAAATATGGTAAGTATGAAGATTGGCAATTAAACAAGGGGAAAATTGTAATACAAACAGCCCTAACAATTATATTAGTTTAATTCAATAATATATTTATTGTCATATATATACAGTATAGTTAAAAAAGTTTTTTTTTAGTTTTTTTTTACATTTACTGTACTTTGATTCCTGGAGATCATCTGGAGACCCTTACTCAATATCTCAGGACCTACAGCAGAATCCTGACCTGAAATGCTCTTTTTTTTTTAAAAAATCAGTTATCATCACCTGTTGGTTTATTATCAAATGTTTATCAGTATTTTAATTTGTTTTTGTTTTTATATTCAAAGACATATTCCAGTTGAAAGATGAAAGGATCTTGGTGTAGAAGTGTTATGGCTTCAGGCACATTTTCTGCATGTTAGAGCCGCACTAACATGCTGTTGTTATAGACCACCAAATTCAAACATTGAATATCTGAATAATTTATGTACAATGATCCCTCTGTCTCGCCCTCTTTAGTGTCCAGTCTCCCATACAACTCATTGTACGCCCTCTGCTTTGCCTTAGCTACTTCCCTCTTTGCTCTACGTCCCATCTCCTTATATTCCTGTCTCCTCTCTTCAGTCCTCTCACTGTCATATTTCTTCTTGGCTAATCTCTTTCTTTGAATGGCGTCCTGCACTTCACTATTCCACCACCAGGTTTCCTTATCATCCATTCTCTGTCCAGATGACACACCAAGTACCTTCCTACCTGTCTCTCTAATTACTGTTGCTGTAGTAGCCCAGTCACTTGGAAGCTCTTTCTTACCACCCAGAGCCTTTAACAGCTCGTCTCTGAATTTCTCACAACATTCTTCCTTCTTTAGCTTCCACCATTTGGTCTTCTTCTCTGATTTTACTCTTTTTCTCTTCTTCGCAACAACAGTCATTCTACACACAACCATCCGATGCTGTCTGGCCACGCTCTCCCCTGCTACAACCTTACAGTCTCCAATCTCCCTCAGGTTTCCTCTTCTACACAGAATGTAGTCGACCTGTGTACTCCTTCCTCCACTCTTATAGGTCACTCTATGTTCCTCCCTCTTTTGGAAATAGGTATTGACTATAGCCATTTCCATTCTCTTGGCAAAATCCACCACCATCTGTCCTTCCTGGTTTCTTTCCTTGACACCAAACCTACCCATCACTTCCTCATCCCCTCTGTTTCCTTCACCAACATGTCCATTCAGGTCTGCTCCAATCACCACTCTTTCCTCCCTGGGAATATTCTCCATCGCTTTATCCAGATCTTTCCAAAATGCTTTCTCCTCCCCATCACATCCGAGATGGACCGAGATGGTGTAGAGGCAGGGCAGCCGGCTCAGGACCAGAAGGTCTTGAGTTCGATCCCTGGTCACGGCATACCTCGTTGTGTCCCTGGGCAAGACACTTAACCCCGAGTTGCTCCCGGTAGGACAGGCAGCACCTTGCAAGGCAGTCTACCGCTACTGGTGTATGAATGTGTGTATGAATGGGTGGATGGTTGGTACTGTGAAGCGCTTTGGGGCCCCTCATAGGGGGCTGGAAAGCGCTATATAAGTAAGTTCCATTTACCATTTACATGCAACCTGTGGAGCATAACCACTGACAACATTTAGCATCAGACCTTCTACTTCTACCTTCAGGCACATCACCCTATCTGACACTCTCTTCACCTCTACTACATTCTTTGCCAACTCCTCCTTTATTCATTCATTCAACCTTTATTTAGGCAGGTTAATCTCATTGAGCCTCGATGACTCATTTACAAGAGAGACCTGTCTACAAACTAAAGAATTATGACAACAGACACAGTAGATTTTCCTTGAACAATTCACAACAGACAAACATAAGAGAGAAATACAGATTTTTTTAAACAAGTTAAAACAAAGATATCAAAGTAGCAAAACAGACAGATTATAAGGCACATGTAGAAAATCAAAAACAGGAACATGTCTGCATTGGTTTTTGCCAGGATTCCAACAGATTCTTAAAACCATTTAGAGAAGTCAAGGTCGAGATCTTCAGATCTTTTTGTAAGATATTCCAGGAAGCAGGAGCAGAGTAGGAGAAGGCCCTTTTTCCAAGTTCAGTCCTCACTGACGGAACACTGCAGGTAATCATGTCCTGAGAGCGCACGCTGTAGCTGCACTCACGCAGAGACATGTAGGAGGAGATGTATGAGGGCAGCAGACCAAGAAGTGATTTAAAGATGAAAATGTACCAGTGGAAGAGTCTGCGTGAGGTTAATGATGTCCAGTTAACCAGTGAATACAGGGTGCAGTGGTGGGTACGATAATCACAGCCAGTTATGAATCTTAGTGCACCATGATAGACAACATCCAACATCCGCAGGGTGCTTGTAGGAGCATTCATGTAGAGAATGTCACCGTAATCAATGGAGGGAAGGAAAGTCACAGATACAAGGTGTTTCCTAACATTCAGTGTTAGACATGATCTGTTTCTGAAAAAGAAACCCAGTTTAACTTTCAGTTTCTTTACTAGGTTTTCCACGTGGAGTTTAAAAGAGAGATGTGAATCGACCAGGATACCTTCAGGACCACCCCTACTCCATTTCTCTTTCTATCCACACCATGGTAAAACAGTTTGAACCCTGCTCCAATACTGCGAGCCTTGCTGCCCTTCCACTTGGTCTCTTGGACACATAAAACATCTACCTTTCCTTCTCTGCATCATGTCAGCCACCTCTCTACCTTTGCCTGTCATTGTCCCCACATTTAGAGTTGCAACCCTCAGTCCTACATTCTTCACTTTCCTCTTCTCCCTCTGTCTCCTGACATCACTTTGCTCTTCTCCCTCTGTCTCCTGACACATTTCTCTCCTCGGGGTCTTCGACTAACAGTAGTACAATTTCCACCAGCACCCTGTTTGTCAACAGCACCAGTGGCTGTCGTTGTTAACCCGGGCCTCGACAGATCCTGTATGGTTTCATTTTGATGAACTCGCATTATGGTTTTGGCAAGTGTTTTACATTTGATGCCTTCCTGACACAACCCTCACCATTTACCCGGGCGTGTGAGCTGCACAAGAGATACACTGGCTTGTGTTCTAGTGGCTGGATTCTCAAAACATCTAGGCTCAGAAGATCTTTAATACATAATGAACTATTAAACTAAATGAGTTTGTCAATGTCTGAGTGAAATGTAGACCGTATTTTTTTAACCTCTTATTCAACAATTTTTTGGAATTATTGTTGTCATCAACTTGTTTTTGTGTCTCTTGGCCTTTTTTTATTGTTGTCATCAACTTGTTTTTGTGTCTCTTGGCCTTTTTTTATTTGTGAGCTTTTGAGTTATACTGATTGTAACATGTGTGTATTGTAAGGCTCGAGGGTGTGGACCCCAGAAAGAGTTTCTGCTACGGTAAAAACTAAATGGGAATTTAAAAAAATTAGAGAAGTAGGATTGCAAAGTGGTGTTTAATGCCTCTAAACTGTTTATTTAAAACTTGAGAAGGATGTGAGCTTTCATTAATGCTTTCAGCTTCTCTCTGTTTTCCTCAAGTAGATATGCAGTGCTTTGTTCGTGATGCTACAAAAAATACTTCACAACTATGAAATGGTTTGTTTAAATAAAATCAGTAAAAGTCAGTCAATGAACGAGTCAATGCACATTTTTAAAGAAAGGCATCATTTTGAACACCTTTTTACGTCGAATTTTCATTCAGATATTGGAGATAAGGATTTCATTTGGAGATGAGGATCAGGTGATGAGGTGTTTGTGTGTTTCTATGTTAGGTCTGCATTTGTGGGTGTGAACACAACAGTCCTACTTGCTCAGAGGTACATGTCTAAATATGGTTGATCCCGAGTGAACATGAGGGAGAAAGAGAGAGGTTAAGTTTGTACATGCTTGCAATTGAATATCCTGTGAGTGGGAGGCCTCCTCCATCGGCCGCCCACTGTGCAGCACATCCTGATGTGGAGGAAGTTAGCCATTGATTTGATCTGTGCGTGTGCATGCTTGTGTGCGAGAGGGTCTGTGTGGGCAGTAACACTATCTAATTCTACCAGCGAGGGTTGATGCATGATGTTTGGGAGAGATAGTGCAGCGAGGAGGTTTGATGGATGATTGTGTAAAAAAAAAACTCGCTGTCTATGTTGACAGTGTGTCTAACTGATAACAAGACTCTGCTGGGAAAAGAAAACTCAAGCTGGCAGGTTTGAAGTTATTAATGTGAGGTATTTATTATTTTGTGCTGCTCAGACACAACATTTAATTTAATTTGTTTGCTGCACTGTAGTTGATGCTAAAAGTCTCATTTCCTCTTTTGTATTGTTTTGAAAGAGGGACAAACTCTTATACTGACGTTTAAATTCTTACCACGTAACAGCTCTGATGCTTCCCATCGTTCTCACTAGATCGTAGATTGTTTTAACATTAATTTCACTATTTTAGTGAAAACACAAACCAGAAAAGCTAGAGTCCATTGTTAATTATGAACCAGTTTGGTGAACAGTATTTATTATATATTTATTCAACTGTTTGCAGGATAATGAAGACAATTTTTCATTTTCAAATTCTAAAATTATTTTTATGTGTTTTTTCTTCATAATTTTCTTTTTGTTTAATACAAATGCTTAGTAAGTGTTTAGCTGAGATTATTGGGTAACAGATTCATTTTGTTCTCTTGATACAGACAAAATTAATTACAAGAGTAGCTAATTAGAGTTAGAGAGGACACACTGAGATGGTTTGGACATGTCCAGAGGAGAGAGAGTGGGTATATTGCTAGAAGGATGTTAGAAATGCAGCTGCCAGGAAAAAGACAAAGAGGAGATATATGGATGCAGTTAGAGAGGACATGGAGGTAATTGGAGTGAGGACAGAGGATGCAGAGGACAGAGTGAGGTGGAGGAGGATGACTCGCTGTGGAGACCCTGAAGAGGGAAAGCCAGAAAGAAGATTAAAATAATAATAATAAAAAGACATATTAGCCTCCAAAAGTACAGAAGTAATGATTCAGACGTGTCAGACGTGCCATGACTAAACAAACTTGAGAATTTATACTGAGGGCAATTTTATTTTTTGTCTTGAATTGATTTGTCATATGTTTTGTCTTAGGATGGCTCTTAGAGATAAAACCAAGATCACCAAGTTTTGTGGTAAAAACACGTGTGCACAAGATTCCATGTAAAACACAGTTTGCCCTCTGGCCTGCACTGATGCAATGTATGTATTGTGTAACCATGTATGTATGCGAGTATGTGTATGTATCATTCATTTCATTTCATTTCTTTTATTCATTTATATAGCACTTTACACAACCACGGTGGTGGTGACCAAAGTGTTTAACAAAAAACAGTGCAGTACTTAAAAAGACAGATTAAAAATCAAGAAAAACACAACATAAAAGCAAAAATAAAACCAGAAATGTCACCACATATTTAATTACTAAAAGCCAGTTTGAATAAAAAAGTTTTAAGCTTTGATTTAAAAGGGCATGTATCATATACATGCATATTTAAATATACAGTAAATGATTGTATGTGCATACAGTATATACATATATATATATATATATATATATTAGTGCTGGGAGAAGATTAAAATTTTTAATCTGATTAATCACACTCTGGAGAATGTGATTAATCAGATTAATCAGATTAATCTCAATGCTTACCGGTAACTTTGTATGCTTGAAATGTAAATATGACGGTTTTCAATAAAATGTGGAAGAAAACGTTTTATTGTGTCAAACCAGTATTTCCATTCATCATTTCACCAGTTTTTTGCAAGGTTTAAAGTAGTAATGTTGTTTCAAACAATTTATAACATGCAAACAATAGAGTAAGCCCATAATACTGTATACATATATGGAAAAACATTTTTTTTTTCATTTTTAACTAACTTCTTCACATTTTCAAATGACAGAGCTTAACATTTCTTTTCAGCATTTCAAATTAACCTAAAGTCCACATATTTACAATCACTTTCTCATAACGTACTCCACCTTCAACCAGTCACTTAGGCAAACTAACTTCTTCACATTTTCAAATGACAGAGCTTAGCATTCTTGCTAATGGAAGTAGCATTCTTGCTAACGTCGGCGAAAACATGCTTCGCCCGAAGATGGTATTTTAGGCTGTTTGTGCTTCGGTGAAAAGAAAATTCATCGTTGCAATAGGTACATACCACCTTGGTTTTATCCACGCTCCCATCGGGGTTTAAAAAAAAAATTAATTTGCCACCAACCACACTTTTTGGACTATCCACGTTCATCTTTTAAATCACGTTTGTTTTCCAAGCCGAGTCTGTCTTTCCAGAAGTGACATACGTGAGCTCATTTGCGCATGCGCATATCAGTTGCACGGGAGGCGAGCTGCTCTCTTCTTCTGCTGGCGGTTGGCAAACGACTTTAAGCGCATTACTGCCCCCACTAGACTGAAATTGCGATTAATCTTCATTTTTATAATATTAAAGGTGGAGTCTGCAGTTTCTGTAGAACATCAGCACTTAGAAAAAATTTCAACAAGCAAAGCATTCTGATCCCTCCCCCTCAGAGCCATATATGGCACTGCCCCCTTGTGGTCTGTTAAAATTCAAATTCAAGCTCTGTTTTTATTGGCTGATTCGAATTCAAGCTCGGTTTTTATTGGCTGGTTACAAACTTTGTTTTTATTGGCTGGAAAATGGCGGGTCACTTTTTCTTTTTAGAAATGCTTATTTACCACCTGGAGAAGCAAGGGGACAATATTTTTTTTTAGTTTTTTTCAGAGATTACCTCTCTAACATCAATCTAGTGACAGAGTGAAGAAATATGTTAAAAATATATTGTTAGAAAAGTTACATATAGCAGCTTTAACTGATTAATCATTTTACATTAATCTCATGAGTTAAAGCGTTAACTTTCCCAGCCCTAGTGTATATATATATATAAATATGTATATGTATATGTATATACAGGTAGTCCCCGACTTACGAGTGCACTTACTTACGAGGTCCCGGACTTACGAGTATGCATCTCATTAAAAAAAAAAAAATGTTATTTATTTTTTTATTTTATTTTATTTTTAAATAAATGAATACATGTACAGTACTGGACAGTCACCAAGCACTTAGCCTATCCTAACACAGTTTTTAAAGATGAAGGAATGAGTTGAAATGGAGCCTGCAGGGAGGAGGGAGACAATTCAACTGACTCCTTAACTGTGTTAGGATAGGCTAAGTGCTTGGTGACTGTACAGTACTGTACATTTATCTATTTATAAATAAAAAACAATAAAAAAATAAAAATACTGTATATACAGTACTGTATATTTTTAATAAATAAATGTACAGTACTGTACAGTCACCAAGCACTTAGCCTATCCTAACACAGTTTTTAAAGATGAAGGAGTCAGTTGAATTGTCTCCCTCCTCCCTGCAGGCTCCACCAAGGAAAGGGAAAGGGAGACAATTCAACTCATTCCTTCATCTTTAAAAACTGTGTTAGGATAGGCTAAGTGCTTGGTGACTGTCCAGTACTGTACATGTATTCATTTATAAAAAAAAAAAAAAAAAAAAAATAAATATATATATATATATTTTTTTTACTATGTGATCCTACTTACGAATTTTTGACATACGAGCGCCCCCTAGGGACGGAACTCGCTCGTAAGTCGGGGACTACCTGTATATATATATATATA
>JBBPBX010076521.1:0-17092 GCA_038048925.1 Garcialebias charrua | reverse complement strand
CAACATTTAGATTTTGTTGTAAAAACAAAATGTATATATTGCTTTTGTATGATGATTTGCAAAAGAAACAGCAGCAAAAAACAGTGTGCAATTTGCAAGAAGTTTACCTGTCGCAAATGTAGAAATGAGGACAACTGGGTGTGTAATAAGTGTTAGATGTGAAGCAGCAACAACTACACACCAACATTTAGATTTTGTTGTAAAAACAAAATGTATATATTGCTTTTGTATGATAATTTGCAAAAGAAACAGCAGCAAAAAACAGTGTGCAATTTGCAAGAAGTTCACCTGTCGCAAATGTAGAAATGAGGACAACTGGGTGTGTAATAAGTGTTAGATGTGAAGCAGCAACAACTACACACCAACATTTAGATTTTGTTGTAAAAACAAAATGTATATATTGCGTTTGTATGATGATTTGTAAATATTATTTTCAATAAAATGTTGCAAATTCATGTTTATGTATCTTGAACCTAATTCCCTCTGCCATATCTGCTGATTTTGGACTACATGAAGTCAACTCATGGACCGTCACAGGTCACACGACATGAGGTCAACTGACGGACCAACACAAGTCACATGACCTGAGGTCAACTGATGGACCGACACAGGTCACATGACCTGAGGTCAACTGATGGACCGACATAGGTCACATGACCTGAGGTCAACTGACGGACCAACACAGGTCACATGACCTGAGGTCAACTGACGGACCGACACAGGTCACATGACCTGAGGTCAACTGACGGACTGACACAGGTCACATGACCTGAGGTCAACTGACAAAACGACACAGTTCACACGACATGAAGTCAACTGACGGACTGACACAGGTCACATGACCTGAGGTCAACTGACGGACCGACATAGGTCACACGACATGAGGTCAACTGACGGACCGACATAGGTCACATGACCTGAGGTCAACTGACGGACCGACACAGGTCACATGACCTGAGGTCAACTGACGGACCGACACAGGTCACATGACCTGAGGTCAACTGATGGACCGACATAGGTCACATGACCTGAGGTCAACTGACGGACCGACACAGGTCACATGACCTGAGGTCAAGTGACGGACCAACACAGGTCACATGACCTGAGGTCAACTGACAAAACGACACAGGTCACACGACATGAAGTCAACAAACGGACCGACACAGGTCACATGACCTGAGGTAAACTGCCGGACCGACACAGGTAACATGACCTGAGGTCAACTGACATACCGGTATAATGGACCAGATTGCACATTTATATACGGTGCGGCCCATTGCCGTGTTCTACAACATGCTTGACCTGGCAGCGATAAATGTTTATGTGTTATACAAGGCCTGCACTGGATCCAAGGATTTTGGACTGAGGGGTAGGGGGTGGGGGGGTTAGGTGTACAATTAATGGGTCTTTAGTAGGGTCATTAGCATTTGAATCGACATTATATAGCCCACTGAAAGGGACCGGGGGATTCAGAAGCCAAGTTCACTTGCGCAAAAAAGCGCAGCCTTAGTCAAAGTAGTGTTAAAAGCTGCACTTTGAGAAGTGTTCATGTGTGATTGTTGACATCATTTTGCTGATGTGATTTCCTGCTGATTTCAAAGTCAAAGTCAAAGTCAAAGTCAACTTTATTGTCAGATCTGCAATATGTACTGTACAGGACATACACAGGACCGAAATTGCGTTTCTCTCAGTCCCTCGGTGCAACAGTAACATCTAAACATTGAAACACTGAAACATATAATAATAGACATAAGCATAAAATAGTAGCCTGGTTTAAACCAGACCCTTGTCCTTCACTTCGCTTTGGACTAGGGTCTGGCATCTCTGCCATAGACAACGATTTCTCCTGGAGATTTTTGAATGGACCAATCAGAGAACAGGAGGCAGAGTTTTGTTAGTTTAGTCTGGTGAGGTCCAGGCTATTCAGATAAATTGCTCAGAAACCACTCGGTGGATATTTTTTCTGCCACCAGTGTGTAATTATATGTCTTTAATTTACTGACTGTTGGCCTAGATGAAACATTTGAGATAAAATTCGATTTTTTATCATTTATTTTCGTAGCGCACCCGAGGCTGTTTGGAAAATATCAAACCGAAACTATTTAATATCCAGCAGATTTGACCATTTCGTGAATTGATTTAGGAACTGTTAAGCTCAGGAACACTTCTGATATAACGTCAGCGGTGAAATATATTTTTTCTCAGCAGAGAAATAATAGTTTTTTACCTTGTTTTGATGAAAATTCGTTCGTGGCGGCAGCCATTTTGAATGACGACGTCAGTCGACATCGTTCAAAACTCCGCCTTCTGCTCTCTGATTGCTCAGGAACACTTCTGATATAACGTCAGCTATGAAATATATTTTTTCTCAGCAGAGAAATAATAGTTTTTTACCTTGTTTTATTGAAAATTCCTTCGTGGCGGCAGCCATTTTGAATGACGACGTCAGTCGACGTCGTTCAAAACTCCGCCTTCTGCTCTCTGATTGGTCCGAACAAAAATCTACCGGAGAAATCCTTGTGGGTGGGTGCAGTCCCAGACTGTGCAGTGAAGGGAAATGAGAATTGAGCGGAGCTGTGCAGGAAGGCGAGGGCCAGGCTAATAAAATAGTAAAACTAACACTGTCCTGAGTTTTTGCATAGTGGTATAAGAGTATGAAAATTTACACCAACTCTAAAACTAAAACATTAAACATTTAATGAACATAATACTGTCCTGAGTTTTTGCATACTAGTATAAAAAAATAAAAAGTATAACTAAAATAAACTAAAGGTTTCTAGCATTGACATTTGCAAAGTGGCAAAGCAGCATATGAGTTAATGTACACAGTATATGTATGAGGTAGTAGTTGATGTTGTTATAGAGGCAAAAAGTGGCATATGCAGTAAGGCACATTGGGCATCCCTAAATAAGACCGTTCAGAGCACACTGTATATGTATCAGCAGTGGTGTAGATATTAGAGTAGTGTAAATGTAAACAGTAGTAATTACATGTAAGCAGTAGTAATAAAAGTAAACAGTATTAATAAATGTAAACAGAGAATGTAAACAGTATTATGATTATAGGCAGTGATGTAATACAAACATTAGTGCAAGTATGAGAAGTAGTGCAAACTGTATGAGCACATGACCGAGAGTTTAGTGAATAACCCGTTTGATGACACAGAGTCCAGTGTTAAAATCTTTGTGTTGTGTGGTAATGTGTGAGAAAGTTTTAGTGTTAAGGCAGTTCAAATGGGAGGGGGGGCAGAGCAGGCAGAGTGTTTAGCATCCTGACTGCCTGATGAACAGAGCTGTCTCTCAGTCTGCTGGTTCGAGCCTGGAGACTCCTCAGTCTCCTCCCTGATGGCAGCAGTCTAAAGCGGCTGTGTAGTGGGTGTGTGGGATCACCTGCTATGCAGTGGGCTTTCCGAGTGAGGCGTTTGCTGTGTAAGTCCTGCAGTGAGGGCAAGGAGGTGCCCACGATCTTCTCAGCTGCTTTCACGATGCGCTGGAGGCTCTTGCGGCAGGATGCAGTACATGCACCAAACCACACAGTGATGCAGCTGGTCAGGACACTTTCTATGGCACCTCTGTAGAAGGTGCTCATGATGGGGGTTGAAGCTCCAGCCCTTTTCAGCTTGCGGAGAAAGTAGAGACGCTGGTGAGCCTTCTTTGCCAGTGCTGCAGTGTTCCTGCTCCAGGACAGGTCCTTTGAGACGTGCACTCCCAGGAACTTGGTGCTGTCTACTCTCTCCACTGCGGTGCTGTTGATGGTCAGAGGGGCATGTTGGGCATCCCTCTTCCTGAAGTCCACAACAATCTCCTTTGTCTTCTCCACGTTGAGAGTGAGATTGTTGTGTCCGCACCACAAGGCCAGGCGGCTCACCTCGTTCCTGTAGTCCGTCTCATCGTTGTTGCTGATGAGACCCACCACTGTTGTGTCGTCCGCAAACTTGATGAAGTGGTTGGAGCTGTACGATGGTGTGCAGTCGTGTGTTAGCAGGGTGAATAGAAGGGGGCTCAGCACACATCCTTGTGGGGCCCCTGTGTTCAATGTGATGGTGCTAGATGTGTTACTCCCGACCCGCACTGTCTGTGGTCTCCCGGTCAGGAAGTCTAGCAGCCAGTTACACATTGAGGTGTTCAGCCCCAGACTGTCCAGTTTAAGGATGAGCTGTTGGGGGATGATGGTGTTGGTGTTTCCTGCAGTTCTGATGTGAAGTTACTGATGTACAGTTACTGTGTGTGTTTATGGATGAATGTGTGGTGTAATGGTTTAGATAAGTGTTTGTAAATAAAGTTCTGTGCATGTTTATGGCCCAGTATGTCAGTCTCATGCTGTTAAATGTGTGCGCGGCGCACCGTTAGCGGTATTTCCGCGACCTACGAACGGGACGATATTTTCACCCCCTAGCTACGACAGGATCGAGCTGCGAACGGTTCTTAACTCCCGAACTCGTTCGTAGGTCGGGGGTTCCCTGTATATATATGTATGTATATATATATATATATATATATATATATATATATATATATATATATATATATATATATATATAGTGCACCTATATATTAGCCTGGTTAAAACCAGACCCTTGTCCTTCACTTCGCTTTGTACTAGGGTCTGGGATTTCTCCCATAGACAACGATTTCTCCGGTCGATTTTTGACCGGACCAATCAGAGAACAGAAGGCGGAGTTTTGTTAGTTTAGCCTGGCGAGGTCCAGGCTATCAGATAAATAGCTCAGAAACCACTCGGTGGATATTTTTTCTGCTACCAGTGTGTAATTATATGGCTCTAATTTACTGACTGTTGGCCTAGATGAAACATTTGAGATAAAATTCGATTTTTTATCATTTATTTTCGTAGCGCACCCAAGGCTGTTTGGAAAATGTCAAACCGAAACAATTTAAATCCAGCAGATTTGACCATTTCGTGAATTGATTTAGGAACTGTTAAGCTCAGGAACACTTCTGATATAACGTCAGCTAAGAAATATATTTTTTCTCAGCAAAGAAATAATAGTTTTTTACCTTGTTTTCATGAAAATTCCTTCGTGGCGGCAGCCATTTTAACTGACGACGTCAGTCGACGTCGTTCAAAACTCCGCCTTCTGTTCTCTGATTGCTCAGGAACACTTCTGATATAACGTCAGCTAAGAAATATATTTTTTCTCAGCAAAGAAATAATAGTTTTTTACCTTGTTTTCATGAAAATTCCTTCGTGGCGGCAGCCATTTTAACTGACGACGTCAGTCGACGTCGTTCAAAACTCCGCCTTCTGTTCTCTGATTGGTCCGGTCAAAAATCGACCGGAGAAATCGTTGTCTATGGGACAAGTCCCAGACCCTAGTACAAAGCGAAGTGAAGGACAAGGGTCTGGTTTTAACCAGGCTACCTATATATGGCATATAGATCCCTTCCCCTCTGAGGGGGAGGGATCAGAATGCTTTGCCTGTTGAAAAAATTTCTAAGTGCTGCGTTCTACAGAAACTGCAGACTGCACCTTTAAGCTTCTATAATTCAAAAAGTCAGTATTACATTTTGAACATAGTGAAAAGTTTTGAGCCAAAATCAAGGTTCAGTCAGCCTCACGCGTCCCTTAGTCCCTCTATGAATCTGTTTGAAGTATCCACTAGTGTCCAAGTTTATACCTGGTGTGACTAGCACAGCCTGACCAGCCTGAATTGACAAACTCCCCGAATTTGTCGATTCAGGCTTCATTGACAAACTCCCCGAATTTGTCAATGCCGGGGAATTGACAAATTCCCCGAATTTGTCAATTCAGACTGAATTGACAAACTCCCCGAATTTGTCAATTCAGGCTGAATTGACAAATTCCCCGAATTTGTCAATTCCCTGAATCAGGGACATTTCAGGGAATTCGTCAATTCCCTGAACGCTGACGATTCAGGGAATTCGTCAATTCCCTGAATCGTGCTGTGTGTGCAAAGACACATCGCCTACCTCCTTGTGGTACACTAGAGACCAGATTCATCCGTGTGCACCCGGTGAGGGAGAGGCGTAACGCCGCACCACAGCGTATGCAACGTCCTCCACGCAAGGCTCCCGTTATCCTGAACCCGTACACAGTACCTACAATTTTGAGCGCCATTTATGGGGTTCAGAACGACTACGATTTAGACTCACGGTTCCAACAAAATTTCTGGCTTCAAATTCAATATGTATAGGCTGGAAAACAAACAAACAGAAAGCCTGAATTGTTTTGCACATTTTACTTTCTTATTTTTGTTGATTTTTTTTGTCTGTTACCGTAGTTTTAGCTGTTGAAGGACATGATGCATGATGGGTAATTAAACGGCTGCATGACGTCATCTTCCGCGCTTCTGCTTTCAGCTTTTAGTTTCCTAGTCGGGAGAGAGGCAGTGCGTGGAGCGTGAGCATAAAGTCAGTGAGTGTTTTACCTCCAGTGTGGACATTTAACTCATTGTGCACCACAGAAAATATTCATTTATGCTAGACGCTAGATACCGCATTGAGAGCTGCGGCACAGGAATTACGGTCGCCATCTTGGAGAGGTCGGCCGTCTTATTTGGTTAAAGCATTGTGCAGCTTATTTCTGTTCAAATCGACGGACTGTTGACGTCAGGTCTCGGGGGATAACTTTTCACAAGTAAGATGAACATATTATGGTTTGTATTTTGTGAATAAAATATTACTGTAGTGTATTTAGGTCCAGCGGCCGCCATCTTGGAGAGGTCGTCCTTTTTATTTGGTTCAAGCAGAAGATGTTTCAAGTGCGACTAAACCCAAAATTAACTTTTTTTAGCTGATAAACTCCCTAGAATGTGTTTAAAATATTATCTAGCACTATGGCTGTGTTTATTTTCACATAATTGTGCATATCTGTGTAAATTGGCAATATTTGGCAATATTTGGTCTAAAACTGTGTTTACGGTAGTCCTTTGGGTTGAACAGAGGTTATTGCACCTTAATTTTCATATTGGTCAGGACTGTTCACTCTGATGTGTCTTGTACACTCTGATGTCACAAAGGTGGTTCAAGCAGAGCCAATCCCCTGCAGAGATGAGAAGTGCATACCTTATATGGAAGTGCTGCATTTCACTCCTGACAAGCGGTTTTATTTTTCTTTTCATTTTCATTTTTTTAGGCCTTTGGTTTTGGATGGAATGGGTGGAATAGATAAATACATCTACATGTTTATTCTTTGTTGTTGCTTGGTGTATGTTGTTGGCTAGAGGTTTAATTTGTTTTAGGTTGTTGCAGGTGGAGGCGTGAACAAAAGCACAACTCTACCTCCACCCCTCCTTGTCTCTCGACACACCCATTTTCAGGGAGATTTTGGAAGGAGGAGTTACCGATCCACAGGGTGTGGAGTTGCTCTTTCAGCACTGTACAGCTTATTTCTGTTCAAATTGACGGACTGTTGACGTCAGGTCTCGGGGGATAACTTTTCACACAAGTAAGATGAACATATTATAGTTTGTATTTTGTGAATAAAATGATAAAACTGGTCAAATTAATATAGGGCGATAGTTTCACATAGACTCCTGACTTCCTGTTCTGAAAACTGGAATGATTACTGCTTTTTTCCAAGAGCTTGGAAAGATACCTGTTCTGATGGAAAGACTAATGACATGTGTCAATGGTGTAACCAGTTTTTTTTTTTTAAGTAAACAACTGTTCATGTTTTGGAATTTGTAAGCTTATTATTTCTGCAACTTTTGCATCCGGAACCTCTTTAATATGAAAGGAATCTGTTGAGGTAATATCGAGTTACTGATTAGGAGAGTCTACAAGTTGAAAATGTTCTGATAATTTTTCAACTGATTGTACAAAATATGAATTGAATTCATCAGCCATAGTGGTTCTATCAGTTATACTGTTGCCATTGATGGTACGTTCTGTGATCCTTTTGTGTTTATTGCTTCTACCGGTCAGATTAGGTTCCAAAGTGAATTACTGTTAGTTTGAACATTGCCAATTAGTTGAGTATAAGATGAGGTTTTTGCTTTACACAGTTCATACTTTGTTCCTTAAGCTTCTATAATTCAAAAAGTCAGTATTACATTTTGAACATAGTGATGTTTTAAGAGCCATGGGTTTTCTCCGGGTACTCCGGTTTCCTTCAACAGACCAAAAACATGTATGTTAGACTGAATGGTAACTCTATTGTCCCTATAGGTTTAGAGAGTGAATGGTTGTTTGTCTCCTCTGTCTCTGTGTCCCTGTGATGGACTGGAGACATGTCCAGGGTGCACCCCGCCCCTCGCACAGTGATTGCTGGACATCGGCACCAGCGACCCCCGTGACCCAAAATGGAAGAATCGGGTAAAGGATAATGGATGGATGGACATTTTATTCTTTCATCATTAGGTTTACCAAAACACTGCAGTCGTTTTCTATAGCAGTCATGTGACATGTATATAAATAAAGGTTGAATGGAAAAAATGGTCACGGATGTTTTTCACTTGTCTAATGTTATAGAACCATGCAAGTTGTTTTGTCTGAATCCAGGCGACGAAACATCTTGTATGCGTTTCCAATTGCTGCTCCTCTTGCAAGACTAAACCTGGGTTGTAAAGATCTAGTTTTCCTTGCGTGGCTTTATTTAATGAGTTGATGAAATGATAATTAAATTATCCAACAACCATGAAAACGTCCTGCCATGACATTGCTCAGGAAGGAGGCAGGTCCTGTGTTCGTGAGGTGAACGTAAGCCAGATGTGTGAACCACCCCAAAATAAAAGCATTGTTTAGGCCTATTTGTTGGTTTAAGGTCGTAAGAGACGAATCTTGTACCAACATGGGTTGAACTATCTGGTCTCACAATAAAAGCTGATGTTGAACCATCAGGCCAGTTTTAAAAGACGGCAGTACAAACTGTGCAGGTGAATCCCCTGCACGTAAATTTAGCCCTCAGCTGAACCAAGCACCCGGCTGGAAGATCTCAGAGCTCTGTCAAGGTTATAAGTCAAGACGTAAATAATTGGGTTTAAAACTTTAAACATTACATTTTAAAACCAATCCAAAAACAAACATGAAACCAGCATAAATCTGTTACAGCTGAGGTGATGTGGTCTCACCTGCTTGTACCAGTAAAACATGCAGGAGGAAGACCCTCGCCTATCGCAGTTCGTTTATCGAGTACTCGCTCTATTGCGGTTTTTCAAAATAAGATTGGACATGACACACAATTGTCTGATTGATGGATGAGCCGCACTATCGGCATGGGATTTTTACTGAAATAAACTTACTACTTGTACTATTCCTACTTTGCGGGTTTTCATTGTGGGGGTTCGGATCCCCCGTGATAAATGAGGGATACTCCAAAAGCAACATCTTTTTTTTTTTTACAAAGGCACACAGGAACAACGATCTTTATGTCCCATTGTCTGGAGAAACCAAAAGTGAATTGATTGGCCATAAAGACCATTTGGAGGAAAATGGGGGGAAGCTGAAAGCCTGAAAACACCATCCTAACAGTGGTACGGGGGTGGCAGCATCATGTTGAGGGGTTGAAGCAACAGCTCAAGAAATCAAGAGGTTAAAGCTTGGGCATAAAATGGTCTTCCAGATGGACGATGGCGAGGACAACAGTAATGTTTTGGTGTCCATCAAAGCCTTGATCTCAGTCCCAAAGAGTTTCTAGGCAGTGCTGAGAAGACAGTCTACAAACTGGACTTCATTACACCAGTTCTGTCAGGAAACACAAGAAAACTCTAGCAAACTATTGTGAGACACTTGTGCAAGGACACCCAACATGGTTGACACAGGTAAGTTTATCCAGTACTAAGGAAATAATAGCCTGGTTAAAACCAGACCCTGTCCTTCACTTCCCTTCAGACAAGGGTCTGGACTTTCTCCATTGAAAATCAATTCTTGCTGGAGGCGTGGCCTCTGCTGATGGCTGCTCCCCCGTGGTCTTCTGAACTTGTTTATTAAATTTGTTCACTTTTTTTACAAAAGAAGCAATACAAGACAATCTCATAATGATAGTGTACAAAAACTTGACTTCAGCTACACCTGCTGAATTTTCTCTCGCTCCGTTGTATATTCTGTGTTTATATGATAATTAAACGTCCTAATAAAATAAAATAAAACCATGGAGCGCTGGTCCAACACACCAGAAGACGAGGAAATCTGATGGGACTCGGGCAGCAACTTAAAACCTGACTTTAATTCTCTCGTGACAACCTCAGCCATTTCCTTGTTCATTTCACTCAGGGAGGGAGAGGAGGAGGGAGCGATTACTTGACTTTTGGGGAAAAAAACAAAAGAAAACTCCAGATAAGGGATTAAGAAGGGGAAATTAATAAATTTGTGTCACATATCAAACAGTCCTGCATCGCTTTGCATCGCTTTGAATGAGAACATGCGGCTGCGCGCTGGGACAGGTGGGGGCATTTCCTTATCAGCGGAGGGAGAGAAGGAGGAGGAGGAGGGAGCGAACACTTGACTTTTGGCCAAAAAAACAAAAGAAAACTCCAGATAAGGGATTAAGAAGGGGAGATTAATACATTTGTGTCATTTATACAACAGTCCTGCATCGCGTTGCATCGCTTTGAATGAGAACATGCGGCTGCTCGCTGGCTGCGCTGGGACAGGTGGGGGCGTGGGTTAGGGGCCAAAAACTCCGCCCCTTCTGTTCTCTGATTGGTCCGGTCAAAAATCTACCGGAGAAATCCTTGTGGATGGGATAAGTCCCAGACTGTGCAGTGAAGGGAAATGAGAATTGAGCGGAGCTGTGCAGGAAGGCAAGGGCCAGGCTAAGGAAATAATATTATAATATAGGAAAATACATATAAAGCATTATCTGAGCATTCAATAAAATAAATAATTTGGAAATCCTCAAATCACAGCGAGACAATATTCAGCTTAAAACAGCACATTTAAAAAAGAAAACTCAAAGACAATCTTCCTTTTATAGGAAAATTTTAATAGTTATTCAATGTTCTACATTTTACAGTAAATATACAATTACAAACTTGGCTTAAGGGCCAGTTTACACGGCGCGTATTTTGAGTGTAACCGCTACTTTCTCTTTGCGACTTTGCTTATCGCCTACACGACGCTGCTGGCCCCCCTCTTTGACTCCGATACTTTTCTGACCCTGCTCTCAAGGTGGAAGTTTTTCGCAGACCCCCCGCTGATAATGTAAACATCTCCCGTGGAGCTTTTGTGTCAACCACATGCGCGCAGCCCGCATGCGCGGACAGTCTGACATTTCACGTGTCACGCTGCAAAATATAACAGTTTAACAATAATAAACAGTATTTATGTTGGCGTGGGAGATGTAAATTTATCTGAACTACAGTATCTATCTGGACTCGTTACATTTTTTAAACAGTGCGTAACGTGCTGTGAAAATGAAGACACCAGGTTTATTTTTTATTTATTTATTTATTCAGCACCACAAAGTTTACAACACAAACACTGAGAATTAAACTGAACACACTATTAAAACACGTGAACCGAACTGTAACTACGTTAATGAACTGGACTCTTGCTGTGTGTTCATCTGGACCCATCAGAACCGCCGAACCATCTGCCTGTTGGAACGACAGCTTCTCCACCTGGCAGAAATAAATAAATAAATTTAAAAAAACTCTGTTGTTGTGTGATCAAAGTAAACACAAGCAAACATTATATTAAGAACGTTGATTTACCTGCTGTAAGTCAGCTGTTTATCACGGAGTAAAGTCCGGTTCTGGTCCACAGTCCACTCAGCGTCTGGTGTGCAGCTTGTTAGATGAAGCGGTCCCGCTTGGTGTCAAATCTGTCGATATATGGCTCTGAGGGGGAGGGTCTGCTGAAATTCAAATTCAAGCTCTGTTTTTATTGGCTGATTCAAATTCAAGCTCTGTTTTTATTGGCTGGTTACAAACTCTGTTTTTATTGGCTGGTTAAGGACGGGTCACTCTGTGTTTTTAGTGTTTTTTATAAATGCTGATAGAGAAGCAAGGGGACTACAGTATATCCACCTTATTCCTGAGGGTGTCACTGTAGAAGCGATTATGTGTCCTACTTCCGTTTGACCCCGGAAGTAGAATTTCTGCATTGGCTCCTCGTTGTTTACTTGCTAATCTGTGCGCGTCGTTGAAGTTCTGTTTTCTGTTATTTCGAGCTAATATTGTCACGAAGATGTCACGAAGATGTCCTTGTGGAGCTCTGGTACCTGTTGCGCTGTTCGTGGCTGTACGAATAATCAGACGAAGCTGAATTTGTGGCTGCAACTAGTGTGTGTTGAACATGCTCCGAAAACAAAACCCTGCATCCTTCTTTGTGGCTGGGCTACGAGAAACCACCTGAAAAAAGTCACTGTATCCTCCAGAGGATCAAGAACACCAGGTATGATTTAAGAGACAGTTTGAGCTGCTGGCTCATGCAGGGAGGTGGACAGAGGAGCATAAAGCCCTGCAGCTGGCTCTCTGTCTACAAGACGATGCACTGGACTGCTTGTTATTGTTAAGCTCAGAGGACAGAAAAGACTATGATGCACTAGTCGGAGCTTTAAAGAGGTGGTTTGGACAATGTGTGCAACCAGACATTTTTAAAAATAAACTCAGCAACAGGAGCAGGTTGCCGGGTGAACCCCTGCGTGCTTTGGCTAATGACATTGAGAGCCTCACACGCAGAGCCTATTCACACATGCAGTCAGGGGTTCAGAATGAACTAGCAAAAGATCAGTTCATCAGAGCCCTGGCACCACCGGAGCTGCGTGTGCAGGTTCAGCTGATGCACCCCCGATCCCTGCAAGACGCATTGGACTTAGCAGTGGAGAGAGAGTGTTTGCTGGGAGTAGCAGCGGGAAACGACCTGAGAGGACAACCACCGGCATGCAGATCTGCGGAGGGGGCAGAGCTGAACCAGGAGAAACCTGCTTGGGTCTCGGAGCTGACAGAAATGATCCGAGCAGTGGCGCTACAGTTGACGCGGGACTCCTCCGCACCCCCAGCCGTTTGTTGGGGCTGTGGCCAACCGGGACACCTCCTGAGGCGGTGTCCTAAAACAGTCAAGATGCAGGGAAACGACACGGGGTCTGCGGGAGGGAGGAATCGCAGATCCCTACTGTAGCCTCCACACCTTCATCGCCAGTGGGCGGGGGCCGACAGCTCGAACAGGGGGCCCTAGCCCAGAATTCCTTTGAAACTGACTCAGCCCCAGACCAAGCAACCAGGGTTGTGGTGGTTGGACGCACATGTGTTGGGGACTTTTGTTATGTCCCAGTCTCTGTGGAAGGGATCCCATGCACAGCCCTGATTGACACTGGTTCCACGGTAACGCTAGTGAGGCCTGATGTGGTACCAGACTGGACTCGGATCCAACCCACCACAGTGCAGCTGCGCACAGTCACAGGGGACATGGCACCTATGAAGGGGAGGGGGACAATGACTGTTAATGTGGGTGGCCGATCTATCACCCACCCTGTGTGGGTAGCAGATGTGCAGGACATGTGCATATTGGGGCTAGACTTTTTAAGGGCTGCGGGGTGCCAGTTGGATTTAGGTGTGGGGACATGGAGTTTTAATGTGAATAGACAAAAAGTGAAAGAACTTAGTTGGAACCGTTGTGGTTATTTCAGTAATTAGTTACGAGTTGTTTTCGCCAAACATTTCCACTTTGGCCATGTCTCCAAAGGACGTTGGTCCAGAAGACTTGTGGTTCATTCTAAGTTTTTTCAAGCCAACTTCGTGTTGCCTCGTGGTTTTTAGACTTTCCTCTGGGCTTGGTCATCATTCGTTCAGCCCTTTTCTTATCAAATCACTCATTTATGGTGGAATCAGTTTTGTAAACATCAAATCATTTTTAGTTTTAACTAAAACTCTAAAAATGCAAAAAGGTCATTTTCTTTTTCCATCCATCCATTATCTTAACTGCTTCTTCCTTTTCGTGTCACTGTGCAAGAGGTAGGGGACACCCTGGACAGGTCTCCAGTCCATCAGAGACAAACAACCATTCACTCTCACTCACACCCAGAGACAATTACCAGTCAACCTAACATGCGTGTTTTTGGTCTGTGGGAGGAAACCAGAGTACTGTACCTGGAGAAAACCCACACATGCACGGAGAGAGCATGCAAACTCCACCCAGAAAGGCCTCCTGGCCTGGATTCAATCCAGCGACCTTCTCACCGAGAGGCATCAACTCTACCAACTGAGCCACCATGCTGTACTTTCTTTATCTCTTTTGGCTATTTATCAAATGTATACATTTTTTAACTTGTATAAAAAATAAAAAAAACATCACTTTATGGATCTTTTAAACTATCCTCTGCTATAAAACCAAAAGTTGGATTGTTTTAGAAATACATTTAAACAACGGGCAGTCACTTTGATGAAACAGAAAGTTCAAACATTTTCAATCAACGAATAAACAATTTGTGCTAAACTACGCCTTTTAAATAAGTCTGAATTGCTGCAGAACTTAATTTGACTCGTTTCTTCAAGGGGAAAAAAATCCCTCTGGATTAAATGGGTGCTTTCCAATAATCTTCCAAGTCTCTGGACCACCTTCTGATAATGAACCTTATTGTAAAGAAAACCCTCTTAATCTCAAAATGGTAAACAGGGGCAAAATGTTTATTTTGAACAGACAGGACCAAAATATTTAATACAATAGATCATTATTATTTAAAAAAAATGACTGAAGCCGGGGCATTCAGACATGAGTTGGTGATTTGTTGAACCTAAAAATAAAGAAACAATCAGACTTCTGCCATTAGACCGTCTTTTGTATCCTCCATTTGGCATCATTTCTTTAGCTTGAACAAAACAAAAAAACTCCCTTTCAGTCTAGTAAAAAAATAAAATGGCTGTAATCAACATTGCTGCATTAATGCACGTTAACATTCATACTTTTGAACAAAAACTGTTATTTTAGGACATTTTAAACAAATTCCCTTTTCCAACTCACATGGATCGATTAAACCGAACATTTAGTTTAAAAATAGAAATAAGAAACCCTGCCAGATTAGATTAAAAATAAAAGAATGTTCGTTTACTAATTGCAAATCACATCTTCTGACTGAAATTTGAGCCAACAGAAACATTTTGCTGAGTGAGTTTTCAGCTGGTGAATAATTTTACCGTCGTGTTTTGGCTCCAACGGGAAAAGTCCCGGCTGCGGCTGAACCGGACGACACGTCGGGCCTCCTTTAGTGGAACGTTGCATGATCAGATGACCAAACGAAAACAGCTTTAGGAATACCAAAATGACAATAAATCAGTGTACTGTATTAAAAAAAAAAGCTTATTTAAAAAAAAAAAGAAAGAAATTGTTGAATAAAACGAGACGTGCGTTAGAAACACGACGGATGAAGTACAGACTTATTTGAGAATCTGTACGTGCTGAACGTCTGACATGCCAAATTCAAGTTTTCTTCTTCATCGCTCAAATAAGAACAGATCACACAAAGGTGAAGAACAGGACAGAGATAAGGACTTTAACTTTTTGTCAACTGTCACAAAAACACAAGTCATCCTGTAAAAGGTCTCTGGTTAGAAGTCAGGTCATCTGGACGGATTCTGTTTGTGTTGAGACGTTTCGTCCTTCATGACTGATGAAGTCCTTTGGATGAAAAGTCTCAAACAACAGAAACCGTCCAGAGGACCTGACTGAACTTTGTTGGATTATTTACCTGGATTATTGAGCATGAACTTTGATGTTTTGAACCACTTTGGCCATGGCTGCCTCAGGGGAGTCGACAGGGGAGAGGGCGGGTCCCAGAAACTAACAAACTGTTAAATTGTTGTTGTTGAAATATGGTCATGAGATGGAGGAATGCTTATTTTCTTACACTTCTGACATTCTGTTTTATAATTCCCGTGCCAGTGGACAGCTGTGACTACAAGCTAACTTTCTAACTTTGCGTCACGCTCAAAATAAACCCTAAAAATACAAAAATAAAATCTAGTAGCTGGAGCTGCGGAGTGCTGCTGGTGTGAGAGGGAAAAAGCGGACAAGGTGCACACTGATGAGTTTGGTTGCTGCGAATATCTAATTTAGAGATGACGGGCACCATCTTGCGTTCAGATCCATTTCTCCCTCCCGTTTGTGTTACGTGCTCGACTCCACAGCACACATCTGACGCACACCGTACCGATACAGTTCACAAGCACAAGGAGACTACTCTTCACCACAGTCATGCTGCCAGGACTCAAGACTGAACGCATGCAGACTGCTTGCTCTGAGTCAATGAAAGAATGTGTGAGAACACAAACTCAACATACTGTATATACATATTTCAATTACTATGTATATGTATATATATACACACACACATATATATATATATACAGGTAGTCCCCGAATTACGAGCGCTCTGATCTGCGAGGTTCCAGACTTACGAGCTGCGAATTTTTGGAAAAAACGAAAAAAATACTGAGTTTTCATGTGTTTTTTCACTACAGTTAGCAAGTTAAGCATATAAACACACGTTTCCGATCATTTTTATGCACTCAAAAGTAGTTTTTAGATGAAAATAGAGTGTTTTTAGGTGCGCTGGCGAAATTTACGAACGGACTTCCGGGTTGCGAATTTTTGGAAAAAACGAAAAAAATACTGAGTTTTCATGTGTTTTTTCACTACAGTTAGCAAGTTAAGCATATAAACACACGTTTCCGATCATTTTTATGCACTCAAAAGTAGTTTTTAGATGAAAATAGAGTGTTTTTAGGTGCGCTGGCGAAATTTACGAACGGACTTCCGGGTTGCGAATTTTTGGAAAAAACGAAAAAAATACTGAGTTTTCATGTGTTTTTTCACTACAGTTAGCAAGTTAAGCATATAAACACACGTTTCCGATCATTTTTATGCACTCAAAAGTAGTTTTTAGATGAAAATAGAGTGTTTTTAGGTGCGCTGGCGAAATTTACGAGCGGACTTCCGGGTTTACGAGAGAAATGGCGGCCGTTCCAAATTACGAGATTTCCGGTTTACGAGCGCCCCCTTGTGACGGATCTCGCTCGTAAATCGGGGAATACCTGTATATATATATATATATATATATATATATATATACATATATATATATATATATATATATATATACATATATATATATATATATACATATATATATATATATATACATATATATATACATATATATATATATATACATATA
>JBBPBX010076518.1:0-17092 GCA_038048925.1 Garcialebias charrua | reverse complement strand
CTTAACATTTCTCTTAAATAAATCCCATAATTTAGTTACCTTTAGCATCCAGTTCTTTTTTTCCATTTCCAATAAATATCTGTCCACATGTGGCCACGGCACAGTAATAAGTCCCAGCATCAGAGGAGCTGATCTTCTTGGATAAGTCATAATGGCATCTTCTTTGAGTGTCAGATGTCTTGTCACAATTATGCTGTTTGGATCCATTGGTGTAGATCATATCTGGATAAGAGTTTTCTGACCGGGCTCTGAACCAGAACACACTGGGACCTCCTGAACACGACTCGTCCTCAGAGGCCGAGAGAACCGAACAGTGCAGAGTCTCAGAGTCTGCTGGATGAGCAGGATCTGATACCACCGTGTAGCTTGAGGTGCTCTCAGTGTTTCCTAGAACAAGATTTATAAAGTAATACTTGTAACAAATTTCAAGGACTGTTGATCAAATGCACAAATTTTGAAGAGGTGTATGAACTACTCTGGGTGTCTTTTACCTTTTACATACAAATAGCTCCCATTCCATGTAGATTTAGTCCAGTCCATATGAGCGCAGTGATACATTCCTTCATCCTGTTGAACCGTCCTCAGAATTGTTAGTTTGCTTGATTTTTCATCATTTGTTGCACTGAATCTTGACGCAGGAAATTCAGGTTCAAAGTTGAATTTGATGTTTTTTTGATAAATCATAATTAGTTTCAGAGGTTCCCCAGCACTCTGTTTGTACCAGTGAAGCCATTTGATGCTGTGAAATTGCTCTGAAACAGCACAGGTCAACGTGACAGGATCACCAAGCTGAACTGTGACCACTGGAAACAAAGCATCTGTAATAAATAAAGAGCAAATCATCTTTAAAGTTAGGCATTTAGATAAAATACTACACTGAGTCATCCCAATTAACAGGTACCTAAATGAGAAATTAGTTTGTCATAGCTATAGGTAATACTCACATCCCTGACAGAGCTGAAGCAGTGTGACCCACAACAGAAGCATGGCGACTCTCTGCTTGGCTCAGCACTTGTGTCTTAAAGGACAAAAGGAGGAGTGGTGATGGAGTGAGAAGAATCTGATTGGTTTTCACCGAATACATTCAACGCATGTTTTCCATCTCCTTCATTTGCTTCTGTTTTGTCTAAAGTTTTTTTTTAATGGCACAATTTGTTACAACAAAACTAAAAATCCTTTTTTTATTGTTACTAAAATATTACGTTAATAAGCAACATTTTCTA
The DNA here is from genome assembly GCA_038048925.1 of Garcialebias charrua. NCBI lineage: Eukaryota > Metazoa > Chordata > Actinopteri > Cyprinodontiformes > Rivulidae > Garcialebias > Garcialebias charrua. The sequence goes on along the minus strand of JBBPBX010076518.1, from coordinate 15,869 downwards.
AATTTATACTGAACGTCAAAATTATGAGCATTATTATTACAAATATTACTTGTAATAATAAATATAACAATACATTGGGAGAGCGGGTATCCTCAGGGTTTCAGGTTTTGGGTGTCTACGGGTGAACGTAGGATGAAGCGGATGATGGATCAATGGATCCAGGTCATGTCCTCAGTAATGAGGATGTTGTTTCAGTTGTTTATGTGAAGAACACGCTCAGTCCAAAAGGCAAAGCTGTCGATTTTCTAGTCTGTGTTTCAACTCTCAACTATGGTCAAGAGGATTGGATTGTGACAAAAGAAAAATATACTGGATACAAGCAACCAAAATGAACTTCCTTCAAAGGATGGCTGGGCTTAGCCTTTGAATTAAGGAGGAGCCTATTATTGGGGCGGGGGGTGTCACAGTGGAGATGCTGCTCCTTTACATTTAGGCATCTGATTAGGATGTTTCCTCTCCTGAATGCCTCCCTCTGAAGGTTTTCCCTGCATGTCCATCTTAGAAAAGGTTCCAGGCAGCCCCAGAACTTGCTGGGAGGGATTGTATGTCCTCTCTGGCCTGGGAAAACCTCTGGGTCTCACAGGAGAAGCTGGGGCACGTCACTGGAGAGAGCAATGTTTTGGTTTCTCTCCAGGACCCGTTGCCTCTGTGACCCAGCTACAAATAAGCAACAGAAGATGGAGAGTGAGACAATCCTCCCCCCCACACCTTTGCAAATTATACAGAAATATTTTAGTAAAAAAGAAAGGCCTATGAACACATCCACACTCAGACCTGCACTTAGCACCATGACTGGCAACAGTTAAACTGCTTGAATGTTACGAACACTATTTCAACTGTCACTGCAAATATTTGCATCAGAAACAGTCAAGAGGGTGAAATCCATGACAAGTCAGTTTATACAAAACAATAATAAGTTTTAGGGAACAAAACACTAAACAACATTTAAGGACTGGCATTGAATGTATGCATATCACCTGGCACCTTTCATGCCAGATATTTAAATTTAAATAATTGTATGTTGAGAAATCATAAAGTTGTCACCATTTCCCTATAAAATGTTATGCTCCATCTTGTGTATTTTTCTGTACAACGCCTCATAATAAGTATTCATAAGTATCCATATGGATAAAATATTTGCATTTCTCACATTTATCTGTTGTCTTATAGCACCTTCCTCTTCTTCATACTGGACATTGGTTTTGTTTCAGCAAAATTCACATTAAACCAATTTAAAGACATTCTGAAACTAGTTTTAGTTTATTTTCAATGGATGAAATACATTAAGGAATCATTCTTTATCATCATTAGCTGTCACATGACAGAACAACTTAAAAAAAAATCATTTTCAGCGCCGGTTCAAATTTTGGTGGGGTCTTTGATGAAATCTTTATGTGGGGCCACTTCAAGCTGAGTCAAGCGTGTACCACGCAACTCAGCACCACACATCTCATATGTACAGTTCACATTTGATTATTCAAGTTTTCAACCTATAACTTTTTTTTATTACAAGAGTCAGAAGTAATACAATGGGGGGGGGACATTTTAATACAGTAAATTGTGTGTAGGAGACTACCATTTTCAAACCATGTTAACCACTTTATTCAATTAATTATCAGGTTTTGTTTTAACGTCGACCCCAAATGGCAGAGCAAGGAAGTAAGGACACAAGGCAGGGCAAAAGTTATGTGAAGTTTATTTACAGTGCAGATAAAAAAGTACTCGAGCAGCTGTAAAGGAAGGGGAGAGAGTTGGTGAGTATATATCCGTGGGTTATATGATGGTTTTGAATCTTGAGTTGAAGAATTGAAATTCTTACTTTGTTTTGCAGGAGGTGTTCTGGAGGAGAGTTGAAGGTGGGATTCCTGGGGTTGCAGCAGGTGGAGTGAGAGGATCCAGTTGGAGAGAGGAGCAGGCTGAGACCAGACGGTGCAGATGAGGACATCTAATGATCCACAGAGGTTGAGACCCCTGGATGAAGAAGGTCTTGGAGAAGACCAGAGTCAGGCCGTGGAAGGTCCGAATGGAAGAAGATGTCCCAGCGCTGAAGAGGTGTTTGACAGCTGCTTAAATAGGTGAGTCAGCAGTCCTCCTCAGAATGGCAGCAGGTGTGGTGAGTTGACTGATTGGCTGTGGAAGGAAGAGTGACAAACAGACAGAAAAAACCAAGAATCCCACAGTGCCCCCCCCTCAAGGATCGCCTCACGGCGATCGAAGCCGCTTGTCAGGGTGAGCCCTGAAGAAAGAGGTGATGAGACCCGGGTCCAGAATGCGGGACCTAGGGACCCAGGAGCGTTCCTCAGGACCGTAGCCCTCCCAATCCACCAGATACTGAACGCCTCGGCCCCGGCGTCTCACGTCCAGGAGACGGCTGACGGTGAAAGCAGGAGCGCCGTCAATCAACCGGGGGGGAGGAGGAAGACCAGCCATGGGTTGGAGAGGGCTGGTGGCTACGGGCTTGATGCGGGATACGTGGAAGGTCGGGTGTATCCTCATCGATGGTGGGAGTTGGAGTCTCACCGCCGACCTGTTGATCACCTTCACCACAGGGAAAGGACCAATGAATCTAGGCGAGAGCTTCCGAGGAGTGTCCTTCAAAGTGATGTCCTTGGTCGAGAGCCAAACCTTCTGGCCTATCCTGTAGTCGGGAGCCCTGGAGCGGTGTCTGTTAGCAAAACGTTCATTCTGCTCAGAAGTCCTAGCCAGAGCCGCCGTCGTCTGGCACCAAACCCGACGACAGCGTCTGATGTGGAGGTGGATCGAGGGAACGCCCACATCAGCCTCCTGCGAGGGAAAAAGAGGAGGAGAGAAACCCAAGGCCACCTCGAAAGGAGACCGTCCAATGTCCGCCGAGGTCTGGGAATTGTGGGCGTATTCGATCCACGGAAGATGCTGGCTCCAGGAAGATGGGTTGGAATCGATTACACACCGCAGGATGGCCTCCAGATCCTGGTTGCATCTCTCTGTCTGTCCGTTGGATTGCGGGTGGTAACCCGAGGAGAGACTGACGTGTGCCCCAAGCGTTGCACAGAACCCCCTCCAGACCTGGGAGACGAACTGTGGCCCACGATCAGACACAATGTCCTGTGGTATGCCATGGAGGCGGAAAACGTGTTCCGTGACGACCTGGGCAGTCTCAAGAGCAGATGGAAGTTTAGGAAGCGGTATGAAATGTGCAGACTTGGAAAAACGATCAACAATGGTGCAAATGACAGTGTTACCATTGGAGACCGGGAGACCGGTGATGAAATCCAAGGCGATGTGGGACCAAGGACGGTTGGGGATTGAGAGAGGTAGGAGGAGACCAGCGGGAGGCTGATTGTTGTGTTTGTTCCGGGCGCAGACAGGGCAGGCCAAGACAAACTCCTTAACGTCCTTCTGAAGAGTTGGCCACCAGAAGGATTCTTTGGTCAGGTGGAGCATGCGCCGGATGCCGGGGTGACAGGAGAACCGGGCAGTGTGGAGCCAGACCAGAACTTTGCTCACCATGGAGGCGGGAACAAACAATCTCCCAGAAGGACCCGAGCCAGGGTCAGGATCAGTTCTTTGGGCCTCCAAGATGTCCTTCTCTATTGGCCAAGTCTCAGCACCCACCGTGCAACAAGACGGGAGGATGTCGTCCGGAGTCTCGGGACCCTCGACCGAGGAAAATTGTCGAGAAAGGGCGTCTGGCTTGACATTACGAGATCCTGGAATATAGGAAATCGAGAAATTAAATCGAGCAAAAAACAAAGACCACCTGGCCTGTCGGGCGTTGAGTCTCTTTGCTCCTTGAAGATAGGCTAGGTTCTTGTGGTCTGTCCAGACGATGAAGGGAAGTTCCGAACCCTCCAGCCAGTGTCTCCATTCCTCCAAGGCCAGTTTAATGGCCAACAGTTCACGGTCACCCACGTCGTAGTTGGCCTCAGCAGAAGACAGGCGACGGGAGAAGAAGGCACAAGGGTGGAGTTTCCCATCATCGGATGACCGTTGTGAAAGGACCGCCCCGACTCCAGCGTCAGAGGCGTCGACCTCAACGATGAACTGTTTCAAAACATCTGGATGAGACAAGATAGGAGCAGTGGAGAAAAGTCGTTTTAGGGTAGAAAAAGCAGTTTCAGTTTCAGCAGTCCAGGCAAACTGTACACGGGTAGAGGTGAGACGCGTGAGAGGGATGGCCACCTTGCTGTAGTTTTTAATAAAGCGCCTGTAAAAGTTGGCAAACCCCAGGAATCGCTGTAGCTGTTTCCTATTGGAGGGCACAGGCCAATTCACCACAGCCGTAGTCTTGTCCGGGTCAGATCTCACCTGTCCTCTCTCAAAGATAAATCCCAAGAAGGTGATAGAAGATTTGTGGAACTCACACTTCTCGGCTTTAACGAACAGCTGATTCTCCAATAATCGTTGAAGGACCGCTTTGACGTGTCGAGTGTGTTGCGTCTCATCTTTGGAGTAGATCAAGATGTCATCGAGGTATACAAAAACAAAGACCTGAAGGAAATCACGTAGGACGTCGTTAACAAGAGCTTGGAAAACTGCCGGGGCATTGGTCAACCCAAACGGCATGACCAGGTATTCAAAATGTCCAAGAGGTGTTTTAAAAGCAGTTTTCCATTCGTCCCCCTTGCGAATACGGACCAGATGATAAGCGTTGCGTAGGTCAAGCTTTGAGAAGATAGTTGCACCTTGTAGCTGTTCGTAAACTGATTCGATAAGAGGAAGTGGATATTTATTTTTGATGGTGATCTGATTCAGACCCCGATAGTCGATACACGGACGGAGGGTTTTGTCTTTCTTTGAGACGAAGAAAAATCCTGCCCCAAGTGGAGATGTAGATGGACGGATAATACCAGATTTAAGAGACTCCTCAATATACTCTGTCATGGTTGCCTTTTCAGGCCCTGAGATGTTATACAACCTACTAGCAGGTAGTGGAGCACCAGCAAGTAAATCAATTGCGCAGTCGTAGAGTCTGTGACGAGGTAAGGATAATGCTAGTTGTTTGCTAAAAACCGGTGCCAGAGAGTGGTAAGTGGTAGGCACGTTGGTTAGATTGATCTTTTCTTTCACCAATGGAGGAGGTGAACTGGGAGAGACTGCAGAATGGAGACATTTCAAAGAACACTCCTCCCCCCATCTTTCAATTCTGTTCTCTGTCCAGTTAATACATGGGTTGTGTGTCTTTAACCAGGGGTATCCCAGTACGAGTTGAGACGTGGGCGAGTCAAAAACAAAAAACTCACCATACTCCCTGTGATTTCCTGAGACAACAAATTTGATCTTTATTGTTTTTAAAGAGATGGACGAAATGTGTTGTCCCGTGATGGCGGTGACAGGAATGGATGGGTCCAAACTGGTTGTGGGAATCTGTAGTTTGTCTACTAGATCTCTGCTGATCAGGCTCTGTTCTGCACCAGAGTCGAGAAATGCCTGCATGGGATGATTAACAGAGTTCAAACAGAGAATCACAGGCAAGGTTAAATTTTTAGGAGAAAAAGAAGTCGTACCCACCAGTATCCCCTTACCTACTGGCGGGCGTTGGCTTTTAGCAGTAATCTGCATGTTTTTACTGTGTGACCTTGTTTTCCACAATACATGCATGCATTGGCCTCAAGACGTCGCTGTCGCTCCTCAGGGGTGATTCGGGTCTTTCCGATTTGCATCGGCTCCGTTTCGGAGAAAGACTCGGAAGCTGTGGGGGCGGAACTTCCGGAAGCGAGAGACTCACGGGAGTTGAAGTCGTCCTCGAGTTGGCTCTCTCGAACACGGTTGTCAACACGGATGGCCAAGGCGATGACGTCGTCTAGGTCGGAAGGAATTTCCCCAGTAATCAGCTTATCTTTTATTTGGCGGTTTAGAGCTTTGATGAATGCGCTACGGAGTGCTTTTCCTTCCCATCCGGACTCCTCAGCGAGGATGCGGAAGTGAATTGCGAACTTCGCCACCGTTTCACTTCCTTGGCGTAAGGAAAACAGTTTTTGGGCCGCTTCCTCCTGTTGAAGAGGGTGGTCAAACACCTGGAGAAAGTTCTTCAAAAACAAGGAGTAAGACAAGTGGTCGACAGAACGTCGGCGGAGGAAGGCTTGTGCCCATTGGAGCGCCTCACCCTTCAGTGCACTTATGATGTAAGTAATGCGAGCAAAATCAGAGTCGTAGGTGATTGGAGCTCGTTTGAAAGCCAACTCGCATTGGAGAATGAAGCCGCCACATTTACGTGTGTTACCTTCAAAAAACTCTGAAGGACGAACGTCTGGCTCCTTGCCAGGATTTGGTTTTGTTTGGGTTGACAACTCCTTCTGTAGAGAAGACACCATGCTCCCCAGTTGCAGTAGGTTCTTTTGGGTAGTTTGCTGCTGAGTGACAATCTGCTGTAACGTAGACCCTAACTGGCCACTTACTTCCTCAGTCGTGCCTGGGGGGTCCATTGGCTGGGACATTAATAAAATTATAGCCCACATAAAGTGTAAATTTAACACATGTTCCAACATGCTTTTTGTTTTACAGGGACTCTGTCTACTTTTCAGAGATCAAAACTTCAAAACAGACTGAATAAAGAATTGAAAATTCTTAATTTCACTACTTCGGGGTTACTTCAGTTACTAATTCAGTTACTTCCAGTAAGATGGCGCCGGTGTGCATGGCCTGCCGTCTGCTGTGGTTGTGTTATTTCTGTTATTGCCATTTCTCATCTGCAACATCAACTCGTTACTGGTTTATGAACATAAATTTGGTGGGCAACGCTAATCCAAAAATTAGTTCCGCTATTTCTAAAGCACTAATTTATTTATTTAGGTCCGCAATTTCAAAAGCACTAATGTCTTATGAAAATTAGGGGAAGCTAATTCTAATCCGCTAATTAAATTCAACAATTGGTAGCAGCAAGTTATGCAATATTTGCACTACACTGCCAACTAGCGGTGCATGAACTGTTATACAGTAAGTTGTTTGAGTTTCAGAGTATTTAGTTTGGTTCTCTTCAACAGGTTTGACAAGGACAAAATGTACCCATTCCAAAGTCTGTTAGCTAAACTGCAGACATATTTGGCTGTTTTTTTTTCTTCTTTTGTTACTTTTAGTACCACTAGATCGCATGTGTCAAACTCAAGGCCCGTGGGCCAAATCCGGCCTACCATAACCGTTTCTGTGGCTCTCTACACCCTAGAACTTCAAGATAACAGTTGTAAGCATGTTGCTCTCAGGTGGTGGGTCCCCATCCCTACACTCCCTGGTCTCTCTGTTAATTGTCTTGCTTATCTCCTCCATTTTGTTGTCCAGGTGTTTGTGATTGTCATGCTGTGTGTTCATGTACCTGTATATAAAGTCAGGGATTTTTTAATTGATAAAGCTCTGTATATGTTGTATAACACAATCATTGTTCCACATTTAATCTATTGTATTGAGGTTTGGGGAAAAGCGTGCAAAACAATTACAAAGCCTGTTTTTATTTTACAAAAGAGAGCTGTAAGAGTAATCACCAGAAAACATTTCAGTCACCCATCAAACACCTTGTTTCTTCAGCTAAATTTATTGAAATTCCAGGAATTGGTAGAATATAGTATTTTATCAGTTATGTATAGGGCTCATAATAACACATTACCTTTAAATATCCAAAGAAATTTAGACAAAGTTATTACAATCTTAAAGGGACAGATATTCATCAAACCACAATTCAGAACCAGCTTAAAGGGACGGTCTACCTCAATTCAGGGAGTTGGATTGTGGAATGTTCTGGAGAGTGATGTTAAAAATGCAAAATCAATGTATACATTTAAGAAAAAGGTCAAAATGTAAACACTCTGTGGTGCTTGAGGTGTGCGGACGTGCAATGAGCTGCTGCTGAAAGAAACTCAAAACCGGTGCGTGAGTACTATGATAAATCTTCGGTAAGTCCTTATTTATTTAAATTCATACTATATATCTTTATGTAAGTTCATTTAAGAGTTTACTAAAAATTTAACAACTGATTTTTTTTCTCTGATAATTACTGCAAACAAACTGGAGGGTGAGACTCTGAGGGGACTCGAATCGTTTGTTGACGAGTGTTTTGAGCGCTTAGTTATGAGCAACGCTGCTACATCTGACGGTGCTAGCGATTTAGCTACCGAAAATGCTAACGTCCCTACTGCGAAGCGCCTTCGGCCTGGTAGCTCAGATAGTTCGGGTAGCACTTCAGAACCAAGTTCTGACGGTTTCACGGCTATTCTGGAGGCAATACATCAGAAGCTGTCTACCTTTGACGCCCGCTTGGCTTTAGTGGAGGTGTTGCACCGCGAGTTTTCGAGCTTGAGGGACTCGTTAGAGTATAGCCAGCAACAGTTAGCATCTCTTGCTAAGGAGAACTTGGAACTAAAGGGAACAGTTAATCAACTCACCAATCAGATGTCGCAGATATCCGGTGAGAATAAAAAATTGAAAGAATCCATTTTAGACATCCAATCAAGAAGCATGCGTGAAAACCTAGTCTTCTCTGGAATTGAGGAACGAGCCGAGGAGGATCCTGAGGCCTCGGTTCGTAGCTTCATGCAGGCCCAGCTGAAGCTGTCGTGTGACGTGGTTAAAACCATCACTTTTGAGCGAGTTCACCGCCTCGGGGCTCGGCGACCTGGGAACACTAGGCCGCGGCCTATTATCGCTAAATTCACTTATTTTAAACAAAAAGAACAAGTTAAAAGCCGAGGTAGAGAATTACGTGACACACACTTCAGTATGAACGACCAATTTCCAGCTGAGATCTTGACTAGGAGGCGTGCACTGTTCCCGATAAGGAAAAAATATATAAACGAAGGTAATAGAGCTACAATTTCAGTGGATAAACTTTACATCAACGGTCAGATGTTCAGGGATCCAGAAGTTACTCCTTGGCTTTATTAGTCAAAATCAGCAAGGTAAGAACTATTATTATTATTAACTATTATTATTTATTTTTATTTTTTGTCTTTGGTTGCTAATATTGATCAATATTATTAAATATAGTATTTATTAATATTACTTACCAGATATATGTAATTTTTTCAGCACAGCTCGGTTGGTGGGTTACACAGATCGTGGTGGTACACGAGGTGGAATGACACTTTATGTGGTAAGAGGGTTCTTTTGTTGTGTTTTCTTATTATGTTTGGATGTTTACTATTTCTCTTCGTTTTGTTGTTTCTATTTTTCTAACTTAACAATTGTCAGCACACAAGCACAAGGGTTCACGTACATAATTGTATATCCATACAAATACTTCATAAATGAAAAATTCCCTGATTCATTTTCAAAAACAGTACTTATTTAAAATATAAATCATAAATAAATTATCCTTAAGGAATATGTTTTTGTCTGGATCTATTGTTATCTTTTATATTTGTGATAGTGGGTGTGGTATAGATTTATTATCATTAGCACAAGTATGGGTTCTTTAGGGTTTGTCACATGGAACATTAATGGAGCCGGTAGCCAACATAAAAAATATAGGATTTTTAACCAGATTAAAAGATTAAAGGCAGATGTTGTATTACTCCAAGAAATTCATAAATTGGCCTCAACTGTAGATGAGCTAAAATCTTCAGAGTTTCCTAATGTATTCTCAGCCTGTTATAATTCTAGACAAAGAGGGGTAGCAATTTTAATACATAAAAATGTTAACTTCACAGTATTAGATCAGGTTATAGACCCACACGGTAGATATATAATATTAAAGTTATCAATATTTAGACAAAATTATTGTATAGTTAGCATATATGGGCCAAATGTAGACGACGCTTCTTTTTTTCATGACTTTTTTTCCACTCTATCAAAGCACATGGATTCCTCACTGGTAATGGGAGGTGATCTCAACTTTGGTTTCAATGACAAAATAGACAGACTGAATACAGTGGGAACTCAACGCAGTTGGCAATCTATAAATATAGTTAAACAGTATATGAATGATTATGGACTCTGCGATGCATGGCGTTCTTTTCACCCTGATAGCAAAGAATATTCTTTCTTTTCACATGTGCATCACTCATATTCTCGTATAGATTATTTCATAGTAAGCAATTCATTGCTGACCAACATTTCAGACACTAAGATACACACTATTGCTGTCAGCGATCATGCACCAGTTACTCTATATTTAGATTATAAAAAAGAAACTAGAAAAAATATAAATTGGAGATTCAATACATCACTGCTTCAAGAAGAAGAATTTTTGCAATATTTTAAAATAGAATGGGCATCATATTTAGAGTTGAATGATTTGCCAGGAACATCAGCATGTACACTTTGGGAGGCTGGGAAAACAGTTATGAGAGGTAAAATAATATCCTATTCAACAAATAAAAAGAAAAAAGAAAATAAACGTATTGAGGAATTAGAGAAATCCATTAAACTATTAGAAGGTCTACAAGAAGAGGAAACACAGCAAAAACTACGCAAAGTAAAATTAGAACTAAATGAAATTATTGATAAGAAAAATAAATTCTTGATACAAAGACTTAGATTAGATAATTTTGAATACGGTAATAAATCAGGGAGCTTTTTAGCTAATCAACTTAAATTAAACAAAGAAAAAACATATATATATGGTATTAAAGATAAAGATGGAAATATAATTCATGATGAGGGAAAAGTAAACAATGTTTTTAAAGATTTCTATAAAACTCTATACACTCCACAAATAAATCCATCTAATGAGGATATTAATGAATTCTTAGAGAAAGTAACACTCCCAAAACTAGATATTAGTCAATCATCAAAACTAGACTCACCATTAACTTCAGATGAGCTCCATGAAGCAATTAAAAGCATGCCTAATAAGAAATCGCCAGGTCCTGATGGATATCCAGTAGAATACTATAAAAAGTTCTGGGATATACTGGAACCGATATTTTATAGAGTGCTACTTGAGTCAGAAGAAAATGGCAGGCTACCAACACATATGAATTCAGCCAACATTAGTCTCTTATTAAAACCAGGCAAAGACCCAGTATTACCTACCAGTTACCGCCCAATCTCTCTTATTAATGTAGATGTTAAAATAATTTGTAAAGTCTTATCTAAAAGACTAGAGAAGATAACTCCTGTTATTATACATCCAGACCAAACCGGATTCATAAAAGGAAGACACTCAGACACAAATACACGAAGATTATATAATGTAATAGAGTATTCGTATTTTAAAAATATTGAAACAGCTATTTTTTCTTTAGATGCTGAAAAAGCATTCGATAGAGTAAATTGGAATTTCTTATTTGCTACCTTAAATAAATTTGGATTTGGGGATTACTTCATTAACTGGTTAAAAATATTATATAGTTCACCAACAGCGTGTGTCAGGACAAATAATCAATTATCTTCAAGCTTCTGTTTACAGAGGGGCACCAGGCAAGGTTGTCCACTTTCACCAGCATTATTTGCTATTTTTATTGAACCGTTAGCAGCAGCAATAAGGCAAAGTGTTGATATTAAAGGCATAAAGGGTAGAAACATAGAACATAAAATGAGTCTTTATGCTGACGATGTTTTGCTTTTTCTTGAGAACTCAGGAAACTCAATATCCAATGTTATCAAGTTAATAAACTCATTTTCAAAAGTTTCTGATTATTCTATAAACTGGACAAAATCTACAGTGCTTCCGATAAATTGTGTGTTTAATAATTCTCTTAATGAAAGACTACAATCAGGTAATATTAAATATTTAGGTGTTAATATCTCTCCTAAATTGGAGGATTTAATAAAATTAAATCATATCCCACTATTAAAGAAAATTGAAGACGATCTTACTAGATGGAGATCTCTACCCATATCACTTATGGGAAGAGTTGCCTCAGTAAAAATGATGGTGCTGCCGAGAATAAATTATTTATTCTCAATGATTCCAAATAAACCTTCAAATGAATGGTTTAAGTCCCTGGACTCTTCTATATCTAAATTCCTTTGGAACAATAAAACTCCGCGTATTAGTTTAAAAACATTACAAAAATCTAAAGATACCGGAGGATTAGAACTTCCAAACTTTTATTACTACTATTTAGCAAACAGGTTACAATATATATCAAAGTGGTTAAAACCGAATGCACTAGATGAAACTTGGATAGATATAGAACAAACTTTATGTAATAATATTAGGATTTCAGATCTACCATTTATCAGTACAGATTTAAAAAGACATGTCTGCTTTAAGAGCATCAATATTAGCTCATCTCTGACAGCATGGTGGGAGTATCTGAAAATGACAAAGTCTTCACTACTCCCATGTAGACATACACCTCTCTGGAACAATCCTGACATTCAACAAGAAAATAATATGTTAAATTTCCCAGGTTGGAGAATGAAAGGTATTGAATGTCTGGAACACATATTTGAGGGTATAGACTTTATTCCATTTAATAAATTAATAATACAATATGACATTGATAATAAATATTTCCTACAATACCAACAAATTAAGTCAATTGTAAAAAAGAAATTTAAGCTTAATAAAACATTGTTGGAAACACCAACATGTGTGTTAGAGTTTATTAATTTTCAACCACCCAAATTATTATCTAAAATATACAAAAAATTGTCTAGGATCGATGACTCGATAGCACTACCTGTTGAAAAATGGGAGTCAGATTTATCAATCAACTTTGAACAAAAAATTTGGTCTCAAGTATGTTCAAATACTTTTAAATTGACTAGAATCTCCAATTTACAATTAATACAATATAAGGTTCTCTATAGAGTACATTATACAGGGCAGCGAATGTTTAAGATGGGCTTTATACCATCTAACAAGTGCTCACAGTGCATAAGTAATACACCTGATGATTATATTCACGCGCTCTGGTTCTGTCCACCCGTTCAGAGGTTCTGGGTACAGGTATGTGAAGACTTGTCTAAATGTTTGAAAATTAATATCCCACTCTCTCCATCTGTTTGCTTATTGGGTATCTTTGAAGATGTTATACTAGAAAAAAATACATCCTATATGCTTTTCACTGCCTTATGCATCGCAAAGAAAACCATACTCGTAAATTGGAAAAATAAAAATAATCTTAGCATTAATCAGTATAAAAATCTTCTGTTAGATCATATTAGTCTTGAAACAGCATCTGCCGACACATTGGATCAACCTATTTGGCATTCTTTGATCGGCTCCGTTACGTAGTGAGGGTGGGGGGTCTGGGATGTGGCCTTGTGGGGCATTGGGACTGGAGGGGGGGGAGGTTGGGGTTTGGGGCGCCGGGGGGTTAGGGCTGCTTGGGCGGGGAGGACCTTGTCTTCGACCTGGGGAGGACCGGGGGGGTTCTGGGGGATATCTGCTGGGGGCGGCATGCGGGCCCTCGGGTGGTCGGTGGCGGCGGTCATGGGTCGCCGGTCGGTGACCCGGCTGTGCTGGGGTGGTTTCGGGGTGGGTGCCGGGGGCTTGGGACTCTGGGGGCGTGTCGTCCCCGGGCTTGGGCCTGGTGGGGGTCGGGGGTCTTGGGCTCTGGCGGGCGGGTCGCCGGGCTATGGGCTGGCTGGCGCTCTGGTGCCCGGCTCTGGCCGGGGGCTCTCGGCTCGCTGGTGGGTTGGGGTTCATATGCTGGGGGGTGGGTGTCTGGGGGCGTGACTGGTGGCCAATGGGAGGGGGCGGGCAAACCCAGCCTGGGTGTCTAATGTGTTATGTGTTCTGAAAGTTGTTAATATGAAGGGTGGGTATAGTATTTCTTCTGGGGTGGGGATTAAGTGGATGTCCTGGATGATGGTCTTGGACTATACTTGGCCGGTGTGCGGGCCCCGGTTGGGGCCTGTTCTTGGTGCTTCCTGGCTCTGTCGACGGTTGGGCGGGCGCTCTTGGCCGTGTCGTCCATGTGGGATTTTGTGTCCTCTTGGACGGCGGGCTGACTGCGGTTCGCAGGGGTCGTGGCGGCCCTGGCGGGTGTGGGCTGTTGGTTCTGCTGTTGGCGGCCCTCGGGGCCGTGTCCCTCTCTGGTCTTGGCTCAATGTCCTGGCGGTCGGAGAGGTGTTTCCTTTACCTCGCTCCTTGGGTGGACCTTGGCGAGCTGGGGGGTAAGCAGGGTCAGCGGGGGAGCTGACTCGCTGTGGGAGCACTGTTCCTGCAGTTATTTTTCTCCCCATCCCTCAACACGCACCTCCGCCCTCTTCATCTTAAATTAATACATGTAGGGAATTTGGGTCTCGGGTGTGCTGCAATGGTTTTACATCTCTGTTGTTAAGAGCACCTGGGACTCAATTTTATATACACTTTAGACATTCATTCATAAACATCTTCATAAAAGTCACATATAGGGAATGGAGTGAGCACTATGGCTATGGGTGGCGGGATGACATCAATCTCGCCCCCATGCCTATGCTCACTCAACATTATGCATCTAGACAATTAGGGCCTGGGTTAGAGTTGGAGTGGAGGGGAAACTGGTATAATGCTAGCCTTTGCTCCTTCTCTTTCCCTTTTAAATACACTTTACAACAACACTCACCAACAGTACATTTGGGGGCGGGGGTGTGTGTGTCGGGGTCTTGATTTGTTAATTTCAATTTTATTTATTTATGTATTTATTTATATATTATTTATTTATTTTTCTCTTACCCCCTGGTTGCCTTGCGGACATTCTGGGGGTGGGCCGTCAGGGGTTGTGCTGGGGTGTGGGGGGGTTCGGGGCCTGCGGGTTCGCCGTGGGCGGGGCTGGCAGTGCGCTCCCTCTGGGGCTGCTTGGACTCGGGTGTCCTGTCCTGTCGGCAGGGCGCGGGGTGTGCCGGATCTTGGACGTCTGCTGCTCTCCACCCCAGAATGAATGGGTCTACCTCCTGGGTTTGGATGTGGGCTGCCCCATGTAGGGAGCAGGTACATGTCTTGGACCTAGGGGGTATAGAGTGTGCATCGGGATTATGAATGGAGCGTGTCGTTATTGTTTGTCTTTCTGTGACTGAGGGTGAGGATGAGGGTGGGTCTGAATGAGTGTGTCTGTGTATGAATGTTTAAGTGTCAGGCTGGGACTTGGACTGCCCCCTCTCTGATACTTCTGAGGCTACCCAGTGTCGCGCTCCTGCCACGTGGCCCCCTGGTGGGTGTTCCTCTGCCTACGGGCGTGCTTGGGGCCCTCACTATCTGGGGCTGGGCGCTTGGGCGTTTGTCAGCTCGGCCTGGTGGCTGCCTGGTGGGGCTCGGGTCCTCTGGTCCTGTCAGGTCTGGACCTGAGGGATGGGCGTCCCCGGTGCCCGAGCCTCGGTGACCGGCCCTGGGGCTACGTCGGTGCAGCGGGCTCCGGCGGGGGCCTGTGTATTGTCGCTGTTGACCCCGGGGGGTCATTGTGTGTGGTCCCTGGTGGGGTTCGTCCGGTTCTTCCACTTGGTCGGATCTGGGGAGTGGACGAGTGGCTCGTCCTGTTCGGGTGGTCCTGGGGACTCTGGGCTCGGGGTCCTTCCTGGGGTCTTGGGCTTTGATCGCCCCTTCGTCTGTCTCGGGCTTTGGGGGGACGGGTCTCTGATGCTTCACAGTCGCTACTAAATGTTCTATTGGAGGAACCTTATTCACTTATGCATGCTCACAACCACACACAAATGGATACAGGGATGTATAGTAGATGTATGTAGATGGGTATATAAATGAATATAAATATATATGTATGTATATTGTATATATATTTGTAGGTATGGGTATGTGTATTTATAGAAATCTATTGCAAGGTCATGAATATTATCAGTCTTTATGCTTGTATGTTTCGTTGTTGTGTTCTGTCATGTGCTTTGCAGGATTGTGGACGGAGGTTTGGTGTGTTTGCCTTGTGCTCTTTCTGTGGACAATTGTTGTTTTGTTGTCTCACTTTCTCTTTTCTTTCTTTCTCTCTATTAAAAAAAAATAAAAATAAAATAAATAAAAAAATACATATTGGAGTGAGAGGATGGCTATAAGGTGTGAAGGGAGGCCATCTATAAAT